>JAECUM010056766.1:0-13019 GCA_016617855.1 Megalonaias nervosa | reverse complement strand
TATATATATATATATATATATATATATATATATATATATGGGTGTGAGAGCGCGCACATGTGGGGGTGGGGGTATTAAAATTTAAGAGAAATATTTTTATTAATATCAGTTCAAAATCGAATGTTTTGATGTTTTAGCTGTAGTAGAGTTCTTAATTCCTCGCATCACTTTTAATTTGCACTTTTTCTTTTAAAGATGAGAACATGAATGTGTGCAACTATCATGCTTGGAAAAAAATAAATCGCTGATAGTAGGATGATCACTGTTGTTTTTAATCAAAGTTTGAAAGAAACGTGAGTTACTGAAGAACTTTAAAATTAACTTAAATAATATTATCAGCAGAATATGAAATGACTCATGATCCTCAATTACTAAAATGGATTATGTTCCATCTAATTCATGTGCCTGTAACATATCGAACCAGAGCTTCTATTGATCTCCAAACGTTTCAACATAATTTTGCCACATGCACAATTTCCCCAATTAGACATTTTCTCCATGCATGCTTCAAAGAAAATATAAGAGCTCTTTACGAGGGAATTTGTAGTCTAATATAAGCTTCTAGAAAAATAGCCCAAGACAGCGTATAAACGTACCCTGCTTAGGAACATTTAAGCCATACAAATCTTGACACATAGCGATTCTACATGTTTAGAAGAGAGTATGAAATATGTAAGTGTTCGAAGGTAAAATACAAGACATAAATACCTTATCCCGAAGAGATGCAGGTTAAAGCATTCAAAAACATCCTTACATTGAACCGTGTGTGTGTGTGTGTGTGTGTGTGTGTGTGTGTGTGTGTGTGTGTGTATAACGTTAGCATTTGGAGCACTATATCATGCACCAAGAATTTAACATTGCGCATGACACTTGCAAAGTAACTTGGAAATTTCGATTCTTTTTATAACCCCCCCCCCAACACACACACACATTCTTTGCAGCTTATAGATCTTACAATAATTTCAATTAACTTTTATGATCAGTCGCTTAATATAGATCATGCACTTCTCTGATTGTTATGTCTCTAGCCTGTAGATAAGTTTGAAAATTTTATTTTACAGATGGTATACCGCTAAATCTTTAATCGTGTCATCTCCTTTTTCCCCCTCCCCTATGCCTATCTTCTTCATCCGTGTTTTGTTTACTATACCGAAACCTCAAATCCGAGTTAAGGCTTTAACGTTTATCATTCAGGGTTCTCTTATCTTAATGAAATGTTTAAGATAAAGTCGTCTAATTGTAAATTATTGAGACATTAACTTCAATTAGCTGTTTCACTAAAGAGTGTGAAATATGTGGGCCCGTAGGAATTATAGTCATACATTTTCACTGAAATCATTCCGTGGGTGTACTAGATTCCTTTCGTATTATATTTATTTAACCAAGTATAATATCACGTGACCAGATCATATTTTCTTTAATAAAATAGCTACGAAGGACATATTTAGCTACATAAGTCAGAGTATTCTTAATAGTTACCAATTTATTTGCCTAAATTATTGGACCGACGGATTAATTGTTGGTACTACGGAGGACATTTTTTAAATAGAAAAGTTATGCTTTTGATATGCAGAAGAAAAACGGCGATACAGTTTGGTAAATATTAACGATGTTGACTGGCGCATTGTTTCGGCAACTTTATTTGCATGGGACAGGTGCCGTATATTGAGTACATTTGGTTTGAGAAATTTTGGCGAATACAATTTTCAGAGATATGGTTTTATTTAAGCGATACTTATTTCGATGAAAATGTACAGAAGGAATATATAGAGAAATTTTATAATTTAGTTACAAACGTTTCATTTTATGCTTATGTCTGGGATAGAAATTTCCATTTTTTCAACCGAAAACCGAAGAAAAGCGATGAGAGAATATTAATTTGAATGGAGACAGAAAGTACGCACTAGCATGCGTTTCGAATTGTCCAGTAAGACAGGTACAATGGTTTAATTTCTCTAATAATAACGTTTTTATTTGTAGCAACAAAACAAGATCACTGATATATTTCACTGTGTTTTCTTTATGAGGGCAAACTCTGTGAAGGCATTAAAAAACCTGCTTGAGATGTAGTAACTAAAATATATTCTTTCAAGATAAATTGGAGTCAAATGTTTAAAAAATCCATACACCTCGAATTTTTCGTACGAAATAGTACTAAGGGATTTGATAACATTTCTCATTTCTCTTTTATAGACTGGTACTTTCATTTGTGCAATCATCGCGTATAAGAAAAATAAATATTACTGCCATTGTCTTTTGCGACATCAATACTTTATTTGGTATAAAATCCAGGGAACATGTTGTCCATTCTTGAAAATTAAAACTTTACTTTTTAAAAGTATTTTTTTTTTTGTGCAATTAATTTACCTCCTTAAATGCCACTCTAGCTTATCCTAGTTTGGTACTTACCTAGTATCAACATGGCCAAAGGCATGGGTAGCAAAAGTGTCACAACCAGCATCACGGGCCCTTGAACAAGAAAACGAAACAAAATAAAGCTCCCATTCCATATTTTTTCTAAATAAAACAATTTCAGTGATAGAATGATTGATTGGTGGTTTGAACTTCGAACCTATGAGGAGTCCGAATTTACCAACGTAATACTCCATTAAGTGTTTTCTTTAATATATATTGTAAAGTAGCATTATTGTATGCAAGTCTTAGTGTTGGTTGAATGTCCACGTTGTACAGTTCACACGATGAGCTAGAACACCACCACCACCACCCCAAAAATAAAAACAAAACAAAACAAAAACAGTATAGCACTGTCTTTCTATGATTTTTGCCAAATAAAATAACGGAATAAACAATAGACCATTCTATACAACTTGTTTTAAAAGTTACCATAATAAAATTATCTGTAAATCTAATTACGACATGCCAAGTGACATTTTACAAGAGTTATCAGCATAGATGCCGTACAGTTATTTTTTGTTATTACTAGATGAGCACTTTTCGTCATTTGTTCCATTTCATTGACCATGTTCAGAAACAATGCTGTGGGATGATATGCATCTTTCTAAATTACGAAATATTTCGATGGAATCTACAAGCTTCTACCTGAAGAACGGGAACCTGAATTTTGGTTGTGTCAAAAATGTTCAATTAGTTTAAAGCGTTAGTGCGTTGACCAATATATTTTTCGCAATGTTATCTTATTTCCAATATCTAGCAAAATTTCTCATCCAATCTGGACCCGAACTCTCATAAAATGTTGTGAAAATAGCTGAGTTATGGTTGCTTCATCATACAAGTATTATATCACCATAACGTCAATGATAACAAGACTAGTTCCGTATTAACTCCACAACAATGACATTTACGATGTGCAGCTTCTTGTAGTAAATAAATAGGAAAGAATCGAACTCTGATTCGTGTATGTATGTAGATTGTACATTCGGAATATCACCTCTGGGATAGTTTGTGAATCTATTTACTCTGTGTGCATATATGGTTTCTTTTACGTACGTAAGTTTTATTGATGTTTTTTCTTAATGAATTTCTTGGTAGATTCACACTTTACTGGTGCTCGTATGATTTATGATATAGTCAGATCTTAAGATAGTGCTCTTGTGTGCAATCGCGTCATCTTTGCACGATAAAGCCACTGAGATGGCGTCACTTTTTCCTACGTGTATTGTAGCTGCATGAACTCAGGGGGAGATTAGACGTAATAAGACGTGGTTGCGACTTCTGACTTATAAAATAATTGAAAACAAAAGTTCGTATACAATTTTTATAATAGCAATAACAACATGTGAAAGAAAACGACAAAATCAACGAAAAGTATACGAGACCTTGGGGAATCGTTAATGATTTACGACCTGCTGTAAAGGACCGCGTAGGCTTTCTGATATAGAAACCTGATGTAATCAAAAATAAATGTGTTATACTGAAGCAAATTACTCACCAACATACAATTTTCTTTACGTATTTGATAAATGGAGTCAAGTGGAGTATATGGTCTGCCATCTGTATGAATCGTATGACTTATTTTGTATGCTCATTTAGCTATTAATTTAAAGGCAACTGGTGACAGGGTACTTTTCCACATATTTTTCAGGTAATTACCCTTACTCTTACATATGTATGTATGTATGTATGTATGTATGTATGTATGTATGTATGTATGTATGTATGTATGTATTGTTATGTATATCTTTAGATTTTGTAACTCCTGGTGCATGATTTTTTCTAATTTTTGTAATTTTTATTCATGGCTGTAAATTGTAAAGAATATCTTTAGTCAGATTTTGCCCACGTGACTAGGGTCTGTTTTAGGAATATTAAGAGCATAAACTTAGGAGGATCTATAAATAGATGCTTACGTATGTGTTAACAATTACTAATGATGATCTTAGTAATAAGACTTGTTGACGACTTTGGGTTAATTTCTCATTGGCTGATGGGGTTTGGACGGTTCTAGAAGAACTAAGTAATTTCCCATTGGATAGGCTGGGGCACATGAATAGGTATTTCGAAATAATTGTTTTGTAGCGTGATCTGTTATGTGGGGGGTATGTTGTGAAATAGAGTCGTAATAGGAGGTGCATATAAGGAGAGAACTGAGCAATCAGATTTCATTCATATTTATGGAGTCATTCTTTTTTCTTATGTTTCTATTTTAACATTAAGTCTGCAGACGTGTTTTATGTACTTGCATATTATCTGAGACGAAAAATGATTTGTTTGGACTGTTCAGTGGAAATAGAAAGTGCTCGTTTTATGGACTATAATATTATATCCGGAACTATGGTGAATTATTCAGAGGAGTCCTAGAAAACGCCTGTTTGATAACATCACGATTCTTGGTGGATCAGTACATTTCCGGTTCTGAATTTTACACGAAACTTTTTGGATTTTAATATAACTCGCTCATGATTATTTGGATTCACTTCATAATGCTGTAAATTCCTCTCACATTTTCTTTTATAACTTTGATAATAAACTTATTTTTTAAGTTTTACAAAATTTGTTGGTTTTGCTTCTTTCTGTTATATAGTTTATGAACATAGAGTCGTAACAGTATTTATGTATATACTTGTACTAGAAACAGAGTTTAAATATTATCAATCGAAACGAGGATAAGAAGATAATCGATTATACGTTTAAAGAAGTGGTAATATTTTTGACATATTAAACAATGACACAAAGTAACGTATAAACATGCACGAGGACCTTCCAGCATGAAAGAGATAGGACCTGTTAATTATAAGAGGTATCATTGTTCTAATGACCCGTTCACCTGACGTATGTTGATTTTCATCCTTGGTTGAATTTTTGGTTATTCTCAAGTACATAACGTTTATATCCTGAAGTAAACGTTTATTCGCAAGTAAATAAAGTAGGTGCATGTATCCTGCCTTCACGGAATAAAGGCAAAACAGTTGTGGAAAACACGCTGTATATCATTTAATTATGCCATGAGAAATGTAACAGAACTTCGAAGATGCTTAAAGAAAATATTAACAAAAACACAGGTCGCCAAACATCAACTTATATAATCAACCAAAATTAAAGCAAATACAAGATTTCTCAAAACCATAGTATGCAATACATGATATTAAGATAAGGTAGAGAGACAGTGGTCTTAAAATAAAAAGGCAGAACATAGAATGGACCTGCATTTCACCAATAATGATTATGCCTGAGTCTGGATTTAAACGTTTATTCAAGCTAAACTGGTTTTACATAAATTAGCTCAGAACTAAATCATACCACATCCGTCGACACTGGTAGCCTCTTCAAAAAGGATAGTGAAAAATTCATAATTATATATTTGCTAAATCCTGGAAACGTCTGTCTATCTTGAAGTCCTCCGTGTACAAATTGGAGTTTGAAATGATGCTTGTATTATTTCATTGTGAAATAAGTGTTGTTCGACGGGTAAAGGTGCTAAAGAGTGACGAATGAAGACATGGGTAAGATATCATCCTTTCATACATTATGCTTACGAAAAATAGGTTTCATCTTTTGGCTAAATTCTTTGTGAAGCCAAGGTTTGTATTAAAAACAAACGAAAGAATGTCAGAAAGATCGTCATGAAATTCGGGCAAAGGAGAATGAGGTGGCTTGGAGATACGCTAAAGATGAATCAGACCAGACCTTCAAAGACAGCCTTCGGGATAAGAAGAAAAGATGGCCTTATATGACCTGGACAGTGACTATAATGACCAATAATGACCCTTTGCTGGACTCCAGTGGAGAAACAGAAACGACGAAGTACTTGTATCACATGGAGGTTGACCCAGGTCAGAACTCCAAGAATGACTCTTTGACGGACTCACCTGGAGAAACGTAAAACAGATGGTGACATTGCATCATCTGGAAGAGAGCTATCACAGGTGAGTTGGATGAATTAGATTTGCCGTAAAAGCAGGGCAAAACAAATGTAGTAGATGATTGTTGTCACAGAACGGACGAACAGGATTATGATGCAAGTAAATCTCACCAATCCAAGCACATACGACGAGATTTGACAATGTTTTAAATGTTTAGGAATCAGGGTGTATATTCGTACTACACAATGCAGGCGGATCTTCTAGAGACAGAGGCACCTTTGGGACAGCAAGATCCTCACAATATCATGCCAATGAAGGCGAACCGATATCTGACCGATTTCAGAAATTAAGCCAAATCACCAGCCAAAACAGGACAATGATATTTAATAATAATAATAAAAATAATAATAATAATAATAATAATAATAATAATAATAATAATAAAGAAACGGAGGATGATGAAGATAACAACGACGAATATAATAACGGAGAATGACATGTTCAGAATTTTGTTTGAAGATTATATAAAGCTAAGGCTTGGGTCCAGTTATGAGCATTTATAATGGGGCTCCTTTACAACTGGATTTTTTCAACAGTGGTCCTCGTTCCGACCAGATTTTACGCACTCCGATACGACCATGTCATTCTCCGCTCTACGTCATCCAGTTTGAAAAACTGATAATCTGAAAGCTTCCTTTGGATTTTCCACAGTATTACGTCTTATATTATTCGACTTAAACCCTTTCTTTTCATTACATAATTGAAGGACAGATTGAATTATTACGGCAATGCATCGGCTGAATCTAGATGTTACAAAAAGAAGTAACCACCTGAAACGGAAACGAAAGATTCACGATTGTGCCTACGTAGTCATTAAATTAAAGAATGAAAATAACAAACCCTTAAAAGCTATGTCTTTGTATTCAGAAATAATAGTTTTGTTGAGAGGTTATTCAAATTGTCAGCTGCTAAGATGGTTACCATATCACAAATTCATTTTGTTGCAGAAAGAGCAATAATTCGTCACCTGTACAGATGCATATAACTCTTTCAGTAGTCTCTGGTAGATGCTTATGGTTATTTAAAGGATTATGGTTTACGAATATTGTTCATTGTTTACGAGCTGTACCCAGTAATAATAGTATATCCAGTAAACCAGGTGTTTTAAACGTCACCAGCAGGCTTTAATGGAATTTCAATGTTCCGTGTAGATAAAGGCATCACGTGTGGTACATGGTAGACTGTTGACACAAATCTTTCATTCACTATTTTAATGCATGTGCCATATAGTTTCAGTCACACAAGTGAGTTTCTTTAGCTGTAACGTTATTTAACAATTATAAAGATGTAGACACTCCAATTGTAGCTTTTAGGCAACTGTTCTTCCACGCCACCCAATCCCTTATGGATAGATAGCATGATTTTCCTGTTTAAAACTATAATGAAAAACAAAATTGGCATAGACAGAACCCTTTAATACGTAATATAAAATCAAAGACTTCATAACTCTTTTTCATCAGCTCCTTCTTACGTTGATCTGTTATAGCAGTATGCGTATTGTGCGATTTGTGCTGTGCTTTGAATTTCTCTCCTGTTATAGCTTCTCTTGTGTGCGTATAATTTTATAGTGTTCTCTCGAGTACAATTTTCTGTGCTTGCATATTATGTTTAATGTGTTGGTCACTCGTTAATGATTCTGTCGTCGTTAGAAAATGTATTCACCCAAACGGTAGTATTAGCAAAACTAAATTTATTTTAACAAAATATACGATATTTCATGCGAGATCGTGTTTCATTGATCGTTTGATTCGATGAATTTCATTGTAATGTTGCTGTAGAAGCCTATCAACAACAAGGCCTATTGTAGTTTCTCAGTACATTTCATGACATGGAGTGATACGTTTGATTTATTCAGTGGAAATCAAACTTTCACGGTCAAAACATCTCATTCTTTTATTCTAGTAAGACATAATAAAAGATAATAGGATCGAAGGCAAGAAGGTGAGATGATTGGACTGGTTGTGCCAACAGAAGAATGAAGCTTGGATAGAGTAAATCGGAACTGAAGCGTAAATTGGAACAGAAACTTCCATAGCATGGCTGATGGGAGAAAGGAGAAATAACGAAAAATTGAAGAAAAAAAAGATACTTTCACGAAGAAAAGTTATAACAGGGTTAATAGTGTAATAAAGAAGTATGCCTTATTTATTATCTTACACGTAACATATTATGAAAGCGATTTGTCATGGGTATTGGGTGTAAAGCATAGCTTAGAATAAGCATATTATAACTCCGGCTTCGTGGATGCGGAACATTTGGTCAAAGTTAAAATACCCCTGGGTTTACCTTTGATAAACATAAATGCTTGTGATAAGATGAATGTATTTCAAAGGCTCTCAGAACATGAATTTGATATTGTTGCCTGACAGATATACTTATAAAATACACATCAGTTTTAATCCGATTGCAAATAACTTATAGCTAATATTATTACTAATACGTTGATGGAGATAGGATAGCTTTCTCTGCCCTCCTCCAAGTTTTCTTCGTCTTCATAACTTCTTTTGTGTGCAGATAGTATATCACATGACAAAAATGTTTTATTGCTAAAATTAGGATTTCAAAATACTATGAAAAGCAAAAATACAGTTGTCATAAATTATACATACCATGTCCTTTGTAAAGTTACCATCATAGCGGCAATGTCTCCAGCAGCTCTGTGATTAAATTTATATAAACTATTTTCCATTCCAGTTCTTTGAAAACAAGATGGTCATGGTTGGGTATTTATCTGTGTGTACCTAGTCACTTATTAAGTAAAGTATGTCTGAAGGACTTTTTATACTAACTTCGTGAGTGATTAGGTAAAATATTAATCTTCAATAAAATACCCAACCATGATGATTATAATTCTAGTCTTCTACCTTTATGTCGTCAAATTAGTGGTTTCCTTCAATAAAGCATTCGATTTAATTAGTTCGATGTTTTCTTTTCTTCGCTTCTTCACATTGAGCCGGAATACCTAGCCACATCGTCGATAGCCGAGGATCATCGATTCACATCGTTTATCATGGTGTAAGTGTATCACCTGCTCTTGGCAAGCAGTGATGGAAATAGCCAATACAAAATAGCATCACATAATTTCACGAGAGTCACCATGACCTCTTGAATGTGAAAACACACTTGTTGCGTGTCAAGCACTCGTTCTTCTTGCTTTCCTCGTGCTTCTTTCCTACAAAAAGTCGAATCCTCATTCAGTGAATTCCCCTGCTCTTACATAATTTGACCTTGACCTAAATAACGGTCGATTGTACGATCGCAAGCAAAAATGCAGTACTTTATGCTCTTAAAGGCTACCATATACACGTGCTTTATTCGGCAACAGCGACGAGTGTTTGGGTAGGTGAAAAACATGCAATTGTAATGTTTGAACGTCTAATCCGATATTTTGTCTGTTGTTGCCAAATTTGATCGCAGTGGCAAATGGGGGATGTGTTGTGATTGTAACGTTGTCAGGAGTTGATACAGGTTAAGCTTGACATGAAACCATTGACATTATGCTACAGAATTTGCTGATGAGTAATCCAGGGAATCCCAGTCGCGTGTTACATTTTTGTCTCTTCCCCCCCCCACCTCAGCAGAGCCTCGTGGGAAGACAAATAATGTAACCCCTTGACTGGGATTTCCTTGTCTCGGTGCAAACCCCAACATAAATTCTCTTAATCTCATTCTTGTGACAGAATGGCGGATTCGTTACTTTTACTTTTCGTGTCTCGGTCTGGTTATCTCATACTGGTTGTCGTGTCATCATGTGACAGTTGTATCACGTCACACTACAGTATAACACTTTTTGACGTTATAATGCTAAACACGACTCAGGTGTCTGCAAATGGAGCAAGTCAATGACGTCATGGAATAAAATTAAATAGTTACTGTGACTTCAGTTTACGCTAGGTCGTAAATTGCTGGATTTTCTAAGAGAAATAATCTTGATATTTAACTGGAGTGAAAAATATCAAATCTACATCGTCTCTTGAATACAATCTGGTAAGAAAATAATCGCTGTAGGGACTGAAATATTATTTAACTGTTTTTTTGTTGTTTTTTTTTTCTCGGCACGGTCCTGAAAAGACAAATAATGTAGCCCTTCGATTGGAATTTCCTTTTGTTGATACCAACACCAATATAGATTCTGTTAATATCGGCGATATTGAAAAGCAAAGATGGGTTGAATAGGACTGTTACACCTACAAAATTTCTAAACCTTTGATGATAAAAAGACCAGTTGATTTGACGATGTCATCACACGACAATGATGCTGGTCTAAATATCGGTAGTAAATCCAACATTTTGAGAGGAAGAGGAATTCTGGTACATCTATCATACGAAAGTGAGATATGGACATCGGTGTTTCAATTCAGTTCATTTGTTTGTCGGTTGAGATACACAAGTAAAAAAATATGATATCGACACACAGTAGTTAAACAAAATACATGGATGATCTTACATGAGTGCAAATTTGGAATGAAAGTTTTGAACTCGTCGTTTAATAATTTCCTGCTTTTGCGAGCCTTCATGAATCATCACATTATCATATAGATTTTATTTAAAGTGGAAAGAGATTAGATAGAGATAGAAAAGGAAAGAGTCTTCACAGAGAGAGAAAGAAGAACAATTTTCGGCATTTAATTTGAGTCTGTCTCAGATGCTGCGAGTGAAAAATTGTCCCAAACTAGAGTCGAAGCAATATTGTACCTTTCGATAACTAATGACATTTAAAATTAGTTGTTTATTTACAAATTACAATTCCAAGAACAAATGTCCTTCCAATCAATGGAAAATTTGACATTAATATAAATATTCAATACTTGATCTCCGATGGAAATTCAAGAGTTATGTCACAAAGTTAGGTCAGGTGGAGTAATTGTGGAGCCATATACGTAGATTTGGATGGACTGTTTACAACGTTTCCACTGAAAAGTGTGTAGATCCATAAAGACATTCACATTGGATGCAGTGTCTGGCAAAATATCTAGCGTTTCATTTATTGGATATTTGTATGAAAAATGGTTACTGGATGCAATAACTTGTACTAAATCTAGAGTTGTTGTTGTGGTGCATATATGTCGGTGAAAATTTGCATTTAAATGCTTCTGATTGAATTATATTGCTAGAATTAATGTTTTTGTGACCGGGTATTTGCATGATTTGATTTGGAAGAATTATATAGTTGGATAACGTTTGGTCAGAGACCAGCATTTGTCGACATTCTCTTTGTAATAGAGGTTAGTTTATTTGCTCCTATAGTTTGGCATTCAAACCATGTTTGTTCTGGTGGTTGGGTGCAAGTTCCATACGGCATGAGAGCAGTAATGTAAAGGTGACTGTCTGCATTATAACAGGCTGGCTACCATTTTTCTGCATATATTTGGCATATTCGCGTTGGACAGGCTTAAAACATTTTCTTTCACCTGTGCCAAGCCTTCACTCATATTCAATTTTTTTAATTTGGAGAGCTCTATGTAGGATAAATGGACTATTATCCAGTCTAGGCAAATACTATCGTGCATATTTTGTGATAGTTACCTGCTTTGTCTCAGTGTCCATTCGATTACCTATTGAAAAGACGGCAGCCATCTTGTTGATAACAATAGTAAACTAAATGAACTCTAGAAGTAGGCGGGGCAGGGAAAATTCCCACGGTGGCAGTCAATCAATTTTGAGAATACTGGACAAAGCTTTAATGAGCGCATTTGGACAAATGAAATTATAAGAAAGTTATACGTTAACATGTTGACATATCAAAAACAATAAACCGCAAACACTGAATATAAAGTGTACCAACTACGTGACAAAGTCATTCAAGTAATGAAACTTGTTCAGAGGTTTAAAGGTGAAGACATGTATTTACATTTCCAGTAAAGGGTCGGTTTTAGGAATCAGTTTTGTTTTGCACCTGAATAAGGCATGCAGACAATACTGCCTGGTCTTGTAGCAATTCATTAGCCCAGTTTTAATGTAACATAATAGTATAAATCGGAAACCTTTCAGATAAGAGATTCATCTGGAATTCATCAGCCCAGAATGAATGTAACATATTAGTATAAATTGGAAACTTTCCAGATAAGAAATGCATCTGGAATTAATTAGCCCATTTTTAATGTAACATACTAGTATAAGTGGGAAACCTTTCAGATGAGAGATTCATCTGGAGTTAATTAGCCCAGTTTAATTGTAATGTATTAGTATAAATGAGAAACCTTTCAAATAAGAGATTCATCTGGAATTCATTACCCCAGTTTTAATGTAACGCATTAGTATAAATCGGAAACCTTTGGAATAAGAGATTCATCTTGAACAGACTGTTATTCCGTCCAGCACTAGTCACTTAGTGGCTTTTCACACTGAAAAGCTGTGTCCTGATAATATGACCTATGAACCATGGATTTTGTTACTACTGGAATATTGGAACGGTGATATATTTTCGTACCGTAACATAATCGAGAAACGGTTAATTTTCCACATTTTATATTTCCATATTTTCATTATCAAATTATTTACAGACACCAAAGCATCGACTGTATCATGAGTCATTGTAAATTCTAATGTAGTGCATTTTAAGAGAATTTGTCTCGCGAATTCTTTTAATTTTATAAGCATTGAATCGTGCTTTCTGCCATGAAAAATATTGTGAAACCAAATCTGAAAACTAACGTTGTGTACCACTGACTCGAAATG
>JAECUM010056765.1:0-15590 GCA_016617855.1 Megalonaias nervosa | reverse complement strand
CAACGAGCTTTGTATATTTTAACAAAATAATTTATTTCCCTAGAAAACAATGTAAAAATTGGTAAATAGGACTTACGGTTTGTGAATATAATCCAAAATTTAATCCCAAGAATGAAAAATACAAGTCCTATCACTAAATAGTTCTATTAGAATCCAGGTTCGAATCTCGACGACATACAAATATGGAAGGCGATGACGTCAGATGTGGTCCATGTACGAATATCAACAATTCCTCAACTGAATCAGTTTTTGTTTCCGAATAATTCCAGAATAAATTTCCATGAATATCTTTCAGAATTTTTTATAAAAAAAGTCAACTTGTTGAGTTTTCAGGAGAATAAATTATTAAATCCAAAACTCAGATGAAAAACAAACAATCTGGCAACAAATAAAAATAACACCTTGTTCCTTCAAGATGTTAAAACGACTCTGACAGAAGAATATTAAGAATGCATATTTAAACCCCAAAAACATCATTTCAAGTCTCGCGAGATGGGTCATGTGGTCTCTTACTACAAGAAATCCATCACGTATGCCAGTGTAACCCCACTTAAAAACCAATCATAAATAAACATTGCTTACACATGGTGATCACGCAAGGAAAGTATGGCCCTGATACTGACCAATCATTTTAACTGCCTGTTTACGTTCTTGCCAGCCCAAGACGAACTAGGTTAACTAAAAATAATTCTCATGTAACACTTTTACATCTTAAATAAACAACACTTGCTAAAAGAAAATATCGAATTGCTGAAAAAGAATTCTGAATCCTTTAAATAATCATCATTACAATAAAATGTAATGAAACAAAAATAAAACAAAAAAGAATTTTAAAACTAATACACAAGCAATTTAATTACATATACGTAACACTTCCCCCCATAAAGAAAATAGAAAGATTTATATACTAAAGCTTTCTTTTTACCATATGTAAATTATACATGAGGTAAACAAAATTACATAAGAAAATTCTTATGAATTTTATAAGTGTATATGAAATAATATTTCTATACACGGGAAAGTGCATCTGCAATCAAATTGTCTTTTCCTTTGATGTGCCCGATGTTCAGATTATACTCTTGCAAAAACAAACTCCACCTTAATAATCTTTGATTTTTATTTTTCATCTTGTCGATGAAAGTAAGGGGGTTGTGATCACTATACACAACAACCAGAGAAGGAGTCGAGCTAATGTTAACTTCAAAATGTTGTAATGCCAAAATTAAAGCTAAACATTCCTTCTCGATTGTTGAGTAATTTCTTTGGTGCTTATTTAATTTCTTAGAGAAATAACACACTGGGTGATCAATACCATTGCTGTCTTCTTGAATGAATACTGCTCCAACCCCAACATCACTTGCATCCACAGACAATTTAAAAGACTGATTGAAATTTGGAGCTGTTAGAAGAGGCGCACTTTTGAGTATTGCTTTTAACCTATCGAAAGCTTCCTGACATTTTTCGGTCCAGAGAAACTTATTTCTCTTACTTAAAAAAATTGTCAGAGGTTCAGCAATATTGGAAAAATTGGAACAAAACTTTCGATAGTATTCGGCCATACCCAAAAATCGCATTAATTGCTTTTTACTGACAGGCACAGGAAAATCAGAGATAGGCTTCACCTTAGCATCAATAGGTTTAACTTGACCATGTCCCACAATATGTCCTAGGAAAGTTACACAAGCACGGCAGAACTCACTTTTAGATAAATTGATTGTCAAATTAGCATCAGTGAGTCTTTCAAAGAATTTCCGAATCGTGGCTAGATGTCCTTTTCAGGTGTTGTTGTAGATGATGACATCATCAATATAAGCATGACAATTATCTAGACAGGAAGTAATCATATTCATCAAGCGTTGAAACGTACTTGGAGAACCCTTCATCCCAAACGGCATTACTTTATATTGATAGAGTCCATCTGGAGTCACAAACACCGAAATTTCTTTCGCTCTTTCCGTAAGTGGAATTTGCCAAAATCCTTTCAGAAGGTCAAATTTGGTGACATACTTGGCATTTCCAATTTTATCAATGCAATCATCGATCCTTGGTAACGGAAATGAATCTGTTTTTGTCACACTGTTCACCTTCCTATAATCACTGCACATACGGAAAGTTTTATCCGGTTTCGGAACAAGTATGCATGGTGAACTCCAATCACTTTTACTGGGCTCTATGAAATCGTTCTCCAGCAAATACTGAATTTCCTTTTCAAGTATTCCTGTTTGAGAGGGTTCATCCTGTATGGGTGTTGTTTCACAGGTTTTGAATCTACAATTTCAACGTCATGAAAAATTTTGTTTGTCCTCGTAGGAATATCCGGAAACAAGTGCTCATATTCGAATAATAACTGTTTAAGTTCATTTCTTTCTTGTTGTTGCAAATGTAAAGTTTCTGGTC
Organism: Megalonaias nervosa; assembly: GCA_016617855.1. NCBI lineage: Eukaryota > Metazoa > Mollusca > Bivalvia > Unionida > Unionidae > Megalonaias > Megalonaias nervosa. The sequence goes on along the minus strand of JAECUM010056765.1, from coordinate 13,193 downwards.
TAGATCTTTCATAATTTCCGAAATCCGAAGATTTGTTGCTCCAAGTTCAACAGTATCCAATTGAATTTTCTTCACTTAAATCCTCAGTTGGTGGGACAGGTACAACTAAATTAATTGTATGATTTACTTGGCTATCTCTTACAATATACTAGTACTCCATTAATTTATTTAGACCAGAGTACTATAATAATTAAACTCATTCATTTTCTTCTTTACTTTGTAAGGGCCGTAAAATCTAAATTGAAGAAAATTTTGAAGAATGAGCAAGAGAGAATGAACTCTATTACAAGACTCAAATATTCTCTCAAGTAAAGTTTTGTGAAACCATAGTTTCACTTTTAACTTGAATTGCGGAGTGCCAAATTCAAGCATAACATGCTGGAAAAGTCCAGACATGAAATTTGACCTTTGACCTGATTGGACAGATTTGGGAAGGCCAAACTGAGTAAAAAGCGTTATCAAAGCTTTTACTATAATATTCCTCAAAGGAATTGCTTCTGGGAATCTTGTTGATGCACACATAATGGTCAACAAATATTGGTTGCCTGACTTGGTCTTAGGTAAAGGACCAACACAATCTACCATAATTCTGCTAAATGGTTCGTCAAATGCAGGATTTGGTTGCAGATGAGCCTTAGGTATCTTCTGATTGGGTTTTCCTACCATTTGACAAGTATGACAAGATCTACAAAATTTACAAACATCACTTTTGATTTTTGGCCAATAAAAGTGAGTCAAAATCTTGTGATAAGTTTTATTTATCCCTAAATGACCAGCCAGAGGAGTTTCATGGGCCAAACTAAGTATTTCCTGTCTGTACGATTTTGGAACTACAATTTGATAGTTCACTGACCACTCGTCACCAGCAGGTACCTCGAGAGGTCTCCATTTTCTCATAAGAATTCCATTTTTAATGAAATAACAGACAGGTACTTCAGTGGCTTCAGTTTCACTAATGGCCCTCTGAAACAAACAGGAGATCTCAGGATCTCTTTCCTGTTCGACGACAACTGAGTGTCGTTTATCACCCTGATTAGATAAAAGAGAATGAGTATTTAAAAGAGGATCACTGTGATCAAGACCACCCGATTGATCCAAATTAGAAGTGAAAGTGACCTCATCAAAAGCCTGACCAATACATGTGTCAGCTAAAGGAATATCTTCCTTATCAAAATCATTCTCAAGAGCTTTCTTTGACATAGCTCTTGTAACTGCACAAGCTGGGTATAGCTCAGGGTATTCTTTTTCAATAGGATCAAGTTTCTGATCCAAAGAAGGCTTGTCAGTTACAAGTGGATTAACCACAAACTTGTCTCCAGCTAGGTCGTTGCCTAGCAACAAATGAATGCCCTCAACAGGTAAGTTAGACACTATACCGACTGTCACATGTCCTGAAACTAAGTCTGATGACAAATTTACAGAATGGAGAGGAACATTAACAAAGCCGCACTCTACTCCCTGAATGACACCACTCTCATTACAACAGGACTTCTCAGAAGAAGGCAAAATACCTGACACTAAAAGACTCTGAGAAGTTTCTGTATCCCTTAAAATTTTAATAGGGATATGATTGGCCGAATCACCCAAGAGTGATATAGAACCCTTCGACATGAATGGTTCATAATTCTCCATAATAAAATCAGACTGGGGTTTATTAGACCCAACAAATGTATTGCTTTCGATACATGACCATGACCTTGACCTCTTAGAAATAAGAGCATTTGGGATAGGTCTATCTTGATTCTGATCCCTATATTTCAATTTAAAGCAATCAGAAATGACGTGTCCTTTTCTCTTGCAATAGATACACATAGGCAGAGACAAGGATCTTGAATCAAGTTTATCAGAAACTTGATTTTTAGAAGTTGTGCCAGATTGAATTTTAGGAGGAGTCGTATTAGGCTGAAATATCTTTCTACCAGGAGACTGCTGAGTGAATGATTTGCCTACAACAGGAACTTTATGAGTTAAGGAGTACTCATTGGCAGCAAGAGCAGCATTTTCCAAGGTTTCAATCTTACGCTCTTCAAGATGATTCTTAATATCATTAGGAACACAGTTTTTGAACTCTTCAAGTAATACAAGTTGTTTAAGACTTTCATAATCATGTTCAACTTTCTTGGCTAAGCACCATCTCTCAAATAACTGCTCTTTTTCTCTTGCAAATTCAACACAAGTCTGTCCAGCTTCTTTTTTATAGTTTCTGAATTTTTGCCGATAAGCCTCAGGGACTAAGGCATAACCCCTTAAGATGCACTCCTTAACCAAATCATAATCAGAACTCTGTTGTACTGACATTGAATGGTAAATATCACTAGCTTTACCAACTAGTACACATTGTAGTAGCCGAGTCCAATACTCCCTTGGCCATTTCAAATTTTCCGCAACTTTTTCAAAACGAGGAAAATATTTGTCTACTTCTTTTTCTCTAAAAGGGGGAACTACCCTAATATTTTTTGTAATGTCAAAACTTGAATCTGTATGTGAAGTGGAATCATGCTTGCCACTTGCCAGCTCAAATTCTTTCATTCTAAGTTGAAATTCCCTTTCATCCTTCTCTCTTTGTAATTGCATCTATCTTTCTCCCTCTCCTGTCTCTCTCTCTCCTCTTTCTCAAATTGTAATTGTTTATCTTTCTCCCTCTCCTGTGTCTCTCTCTCCTTTTCTTCAAACTGCATTTGCGATTGCTTCTCTTCAAATTGCAACTGCATTTGTTTCTCTTTTTCTTCTTTCTGAAACTCGAGCTTCCTTAACTCTACTTCCATTTTGAATTTCATTTTTATTTCCATTACTTTAATGTCAGTGTCTGTCATAGACTTACTGACTGATGCCAAAACACTTTTATCAAAAATATTTGTCCCCACCAAATATTGGATCAAAATAATTTTAATTTCTTGTTTCGTTAAGGAAGATTTTGCTTCAGAAAGATCGTACTTTCTGGCAAGTTCAAGCAACTCATCTTTTTTCAGACTATCCAACTGCTCCTGAGTTTGGATTAGAAAGAAAAGTTTCCACTTTTGATGACATTGTGAATAAAAGCCTGTTGTTTTCACTTAAGATTTCAAATAAAAATGTAAAATAGTACTTGGGATTTAAAGACTAGGGGAATTTAAATTTCAAAAACAATTTTCTGAAATATTTAGTCAAAATTCATATATCCCGAGGACGAGCAACCCAATTTTCTTCTGTTACGTGTAGGCTCGTACAAATGTAACAGAAGAAAAGAGTGAAGTCAACAAGCTTTGTATATTTTAACAAAATAATTTATTTCCCTAGAAAACAATGTAAAATTGGTAAATAGGACTTACAGTTTATGAATATAATCCAAAATTTGATCCTAAGAATGAAAACACAAGTCCTATCACTAAATAGTTCTATTAGAATCCAGGTTCGAATCTCGACGACGTACAAATATGGAAGGCGATGACGTCAGATGTGGTCCAATGTACGAATATCAACAATTCCTCAACTGAATCACAGTTTTTGTTTCCAAATAATTCCAGAATAAATTTCCATGAATATCTTTCAGAATTTTTTATAAAAAAGTCAACTTGTTGAGTTTCCAGGAGAATAAATTATTAAATCCAAAAATCAGATGAAAAACAAACAATCTGGCAACAAATAAAAATAACACCTTGTTCCTTCAAGATGTTAAAACGACTCTGCCAGAAGAATATTAAGAATGCGTATTTAAACCTCAAAAACATCATTTCAAGTCTCGCGAGATGGGTCATGTGGTCTCTTACTACAAGAAATCCATCACGTACACCAGTGTAGCCCCACTTAAAAACCAATAATTAAATAGCGTTGTTTACACATGGTGATCACGCAAGGAAAGTATGGCCCCGATACTGACCAATCATTTTAACTGCCTGTTTACGTTCTTGCCAGCCCAAGACGAACTAGGTTAACTAAAAATAATCTCATGTAACACTTTTACATCTTAAATAAACAACATTTGCTAAAAGAAAATATCGAATTACTGAAAAAGAATTTTGAATCCTTTAAATAATCATTACAATAAAATGTAATGAAACAAAAATAAAATAAAAAAGAATTTTAAAACTAACACACAAGCAATTTAATTACATATACATAACAATATATACAGAAAAACCTGTCTTAAAAGACTACCTCTTCTGCCAAAAAAATAATGGTCTCTCATAGCAGGTAATAAGACTATATAATCAATAAATCTGTGCATGAAGATCCTGGTCTCTCAAAACAGGTGGTCTCTCTGATAGCAGAAGGTCTCTTAAGACAGGTTTTATTGTTTATATATATAATAGTATATATATATATATATATATATATATATATATATATATATATATATATATATATATATATAGATATATATATATATATATATAGATAGATAGATAAAATCAAAGACATATCAGCTTGAGAAGATATATTGAGTAATACTTACTTTTAAATGCCAGAGTTAAATTAACTGCATGTGAGCCATGCTGGCATTTCCATATGAAATTATCACTTGAGAAGTCCACATATGATATTTCCACAACAACAGCAGTTGATCTGACACTATAGATATACCTACCAACTTTCTCTGGTCTGCAAATTTCAGTACTTGAGAAACAATTTGTAAGAATTTTAGAAGCGCTTCCATTTAACCAAGATGCTATACCAGAGAATGATGGTATGGTACAAGTTATTGTTACATTCTGCTTATTTGCAGGAACAGATGGAAATGCTTCTACTTTAAGCAGTGCATCTGGAAAGATACAAGAAATATTGCATCAAGATATATATCGTAAAGAATCAAGTCCACTAAGATTGCAACAGTTGCTGTGAAACTGGAAATAACATAAAGCCATTAGGAATAAGAGTCACATCACAAACTCCATACAATCATCCTTTTTATGACCATGATACCATGCAGTTCTTTAGTAGATTTTGTGCATAAAGATGAATATGTAACAAGACATTCTACAACTTTTCCTAACTCATTTTTGATCTCAAAGAAGTAGTTGCACTTGTGCTATTGGTCTTTTTATACATTTGGAGTTATTGCTTTAGGTAAATTGTTATTCTTAACAGACCCCCTCCACCATGTTAGAAATGTAACAAGGGCAATTTAGAACAGATTTGCAGCAGACATGGGAATTTCATCGGATTGTTGTTGTTTAGGTCTATTTCTTCAAAGCATGTTACTCCTGTTGTAATATATATGCAGTAGTAGAGCTTCCATGGTTTATTGTACATATCAAAACATCTACATACAACATGATGAACCAACAGCCCACAAAACATGACGAAATAAATAAAATAACTCAAAAGAATATCTGAATGGAAAATGAATCCTTTAATTGCCTGAAACTGCACAGAAAGTTTAGTACAAATGTGCAATGTGTGTGGAAGTGATTCATGTCCTTATTGATGTTCACAGAATCAGAATGGTTAAAAATGGACAAGTGTTACGTGATGGCTCGTACAAAGTAACAAAGAAAAGAGTGAAGCCAACAAGCTTTGTATATTTAAAAAGAATAATTTATTTCCCTAAAAAACACAGTAAAAATATGAAAAAGGACTTAGGACTGTTCCAGTAAAACATATACCCCCCCGTGGGGGGAAGGCACTTTCAAATTCAACCAACCCACAACAGAAGCAATTTTAAAAAATTATGATCCACCATCAGATATGTTTTAATCAAAAAACACTGCTCCCTACAGATGCATATTTCTTTTTACATAATTTCTGGCTATGAGTTAGTGGGCGGCAGAAGCGATTTTAATATTTGGTTGGGGACAGAAGCAAATTAAATGACAGCAGACTGGAGGTAATCTACTTATTCTTATAGATCATATAATCTACTGCATATTTTTATTTGTATTTATTCATTATAATTAATCTTTTGTCCTTTTGTTTGTTTGTCTGTCAGCCATGTATGTTTCTGATACTGTGAAATCATAAATTTTCTTGGTGGCTTATTATTTGTAGATGTCATTGATCAGACCCTTAATACCTACTAATTTAACATCCATGATATAGATTTTATAATAGGGATTAGGGATTTCTATTCTAATACAGAAATCATGAATTTGTATCTTTACTAAACTGTGCATTTACAGAAGTGATCATTATGTTTTGCTATTTTTTGTTCTCAGGCATGCTGCTTCTGATTTGAATAATAGTTAAATCTTGTATTGCTTTAAATGTGTGGTCAGATGCTATGATTCCTTGTTATTATTTTTTTCAATAAACGTTTTGATAAACTTATAATATATGATGTCAGAAAAAAACATTAATGCCTGTGAAAGTGATGTCGCATATTTTCTGCATACTTTTACATTATTTCATTTCTTGTAAGAACATATATTTCAGTTACTGACGTCTTTATTTTTATGCCTTGTTGCAAGACTAATATAAGTTTTAAAAAAAAGAAATATAGCAAGTTAAACATCTTTATATCATAAATTAGATTTTTAAAAATGGATGAAAGTCCAAGAATCATTTTTTCCCAGAGTACTTAAAGTCAACGTCATTGCAGTTAACTGTATTGTCAACTGCATCATCATCATCACTGATGGCCTAGCAGTAACGTTCTGCACTTTCAATCCAGTTGTCACAGGTTCTCCCACGTCTAGCCTTTCATATGAGACTTATACCTATGGTCTGAGGGGCTTTCATGGCAGAGTGGTACAAGATGCTTGTCTTGTGATACAGATCTGAGGGGCTTCCATGGCAGTGGGACAAGATTCTTGTCTTGTGATACAGATCTGAGGGGCTTCCATGGCAGTGGGACAAGATGCTTGTCATGTGATTACCTACCTCCAATTTGTACATGAGAATGTTGCCAGTTACTTGTGGAAGGTCAGTGGTTCTACATAAGTGGTGTTTGGTGTTTCAAAAGTACTTGGATTTTCTTCAGCAGTAAAACTGGCTGTCATATATAGATTCTCTTGATCTGAAAATGGTGCAAAGGCCATAATGATCTACCGAAACCTGAAGTCTCATGTCTAAATGACTTCGGCTGTTAGAGATAAACATCAAAACAACAGAGGCTCCATGTGCCCTAGTGTACTAAGGTACTTGCTTTTACAGATCACTTGCACATCTCAGAGTGACTTTCTGTCACAGATCAACCAATTTGGGTTGGTGTTCTTTCAGGTCCCTCCTCCACCTAATATATTGGCTGCTATGTTGAAACATGGCATTAAAACCCCCCAAAAAACAAACCAAACCAAACTAAATCAACCAACTAATCAACAGTTGCAACAGCAGCAAAGGTACTAGTCCATCATTTTTGCCACAGCTGTATGAGTTTATCAATTTTGACTCTAGTAATTTTTGTAGACCTTTGAATATCATCAATTATGCCTTTCTGACAATTACCTAAAAGTCATCATCAATTGGTACAAATGGATTTTTCATGGTGAGCATATGAGATGAGAAGTCTTGAGCAATCACGCATCACACACTGCTGAAAAGTTTACATTTTAGCTCCCTTCAATGTCCATTTTTCCAACCAAAACTATTATTACATATTCAACCTATATTCACCGATATCTGGAGATATGCATGTGTAATAAATATTTTTAGCAGACAAAGTGTGAGATGCATCAGTGTTTTTTAATGATGCATTTGAATTGAGCAACAACCATAATCAACAAACCAAGAAATGAATTCACATCTCAGAAGCAGAAGTACAGTGTATAATCATAATCTGCCAGAAGATTTTTCGATCTTTAAACTTGCCAAATTTTTTTCCAACAATACTGATTCAGTGGACATAATCACCAGAATGGACTGGAACAGACCAGAGCAGATATAACCAGAAGGTTAAAATCAATTTGATACATCTTTGAAGTAGCTAAATTCACACTGGTTTAGTTAACTGTACACCCATTATTGTCTTCCCTTTGATGTAATTTCTTACTGAACCTGAGAAAATAATGTTGCACACATCAAAAAAGAGGCACACTTCTACTCATTATTGTTGTTATTAAACTTACCCATTCCAGTCTGTTCTTATGATCTTGTCCCCCCACGTACTATTTGTCTTGTTTATGATATGTATCTAAATTTGTCACATACTTTTCCTGCTACTATGCTAATTGTTTGTGAATATGTACATCACTGTGAAATGCAATGGGGAGACTAAATCCAAGAGAGAAAACCTCTACATTTTTGGATGTATTCTGCTTGGATTCCATGTTTCTGCACAAAACTCAGAGTTCAGGACTTGCTGTACTAATTCAGTTCCCACTGTAAACCTGTGCAAACACCATGATATTAACATTCAATAACTTAATATTTCAAAGCACTCATGATCAAATTTTTATCAGTGTAGACACATCTATGATGACAGCTTTTGTGAAAAGAAAACCATAACAGCCGCACCATTTTCTGGATCTAAACAAGTTTAAAATGTGTGCTTTCAGTACTACATCAAAGAATCCGGTGCTGATTTAAGTAACTAGTCTTCCAAACTCAAGTCTGGAAATTATGTTAATAAAACAATGTCCCAGACGTTTTTCAGTTATAAGTAGGACAAGCTCTCAAAAGATTCTTTTTACTAAAATCTTACTTTCATTATCAACCAATCTGGGACAGTCAAACCCATATATACTCTATTTTGTCGTCACTGATTTACAGTATGGCTTTCAACAACTCTCAATGGTTGTATGCCTTTTTCGACCATGCTGACTGGACACTCTGTAAGATAATGTTGAAGTAAAAGAAATACCATGGGATAACCAGAGACCACTAAAATAAAATAGAATGGTCAAGTTATCTCTCCTGCAGGGATGCTGCCAGGATTTCAGGATTTAATCTAAGTTTTGTGTATGTGATCTCTGATGAGGAGGTGGTGGCAAGAGGAAAAGCCATTGTTCCATATCTCCATAACACTTAAATATCTGTCACTCTTTCTTACTGTTCCACTCTGTTAAGGCTCTAAAGATATCAAAACACTCAAAAAGATGTCATCTTGAGTTGCATAGTGATTATTACTGTGATGTCATGTATGGTCATGTAGTTGTGGTGGGGTCTTGGTTGGGATGGCAGAAAAATCATAAGCTTACTCCATATTTGACAGATACTTACGATGTTGTCAAAATAATTAAAACTTTTCTAACAATTCAGTTGGAGTCGGGTTATATATTTGATTCATAGTCAATAAACAGGTTCTAAAACTGATGTATTTATTTTGGAGCCATGTTCCTCCATCACATTCAAGATTTGAATATACCACATGAGAAATTGGTACAGTTGCATCCTAATTACTATCATGTTGACTTCAAATGTTATTTAATGTGAGACGTTAATGCCAGAACTCATAGCTTCAGTGATTTTTGGGTTTAAACATGAATTTCTTCTCAAACAACTCAATTTGGTGCAGATTACATTGTTTTTTAATGATACTGTGAGAATTCTTGATATGTAAAAATTGCACAAGAAAAGCACATCAGATCAGGAAATTAATGCCACTGGGACAGTGTTTTATCTACAAATGGCTTCATGTAAGTCATTTGACTCCTCAAGGCAAAACACAGTGAATCAAAATCCAAACCTACGAGTCCTATTCAAGCCGATGATCAGTCTTCAGTAGTTTTCAAAAAATAATTATATTGTTTAAATACACAACAAAAATATTAGTTATATAATGTGACTAAAGCCAATAAGGCAATTCCCTTGCCAGAAGCATCTGAACATTCTATATTTGTTAAAAATCTTGTTGATGGTTTCATGTCATCAGAAATAATCTGAGCATATATGACGAGGCGTTTATTGATGGATACGTCAGCGCTTTCATCTGCCATTGCTGTCACAAATGATGAATTTTGCAGGTCACGTATAAGACTATCCTCAACAACGTTTGACAGGCTCTCCAGTACCTCTGAACAGGTAGTAGCCCAGTCATACTGAACGGCGGAATTCTTCAAAATGCCAATGGCATCAATTTCTTCAGCTGTTAAGTTGTATATTAAATTAGCAAGGGATTTGTATTTTATAAAAGGGATGTCTTCTACGCTCAGCCAATGTACACACTTAAGTAGCACTTTCACTGCTATGTCTTGCTTGTAAAACTGTATTAAAATCTGCCAGATGTTGTGGACCTTCAATCAGCAGTTTGTGTTCTGGTAGCCCAGCATGCCTTGCCAGTGTACGGTTCTGAAAGTTATTGTTTCTTGCACATTTTTGGTCATGGAGGTTTTTTTTTTAGCCTCTGTACATATACAGCAAAACATAAAGGCGTCTTCACTGTCACATTCTTCACTCGACTTAACTTCTTTTTGAAAACATAGCCAGCTGTATGTTTTCAACTATTGTTGCACAAAATTACGTTTTATCTTGCAAGTAACCGGTACCTCATTTTAAGATGTTGAAGGCTCCACTGGTTCAACAACATTACTATTATTGATGGTCAGTTGCAAAAACGCGGTCCAAATGATAATTGGGGTGCATCAATTAACGTACTGACAACAACTTTTGTGCGTCAAATCCAAATGGTCTGCATATCTGATGCATGGGTAGATAAAACACTGCTGGGAAAATACTGATAGGAATATGCAGAAATAATGATATTATCTAACTGGAATATGTGGTGACAACACGAGTGCTGGTTCTACAACTTTGCAAAATACATCTTGTACAACTAATATGTTGTTTCTAACAACACTATGTAATATGGCAATAATTTCTGCACACATGAAGTTGACCCACTTAGTCCCTTGTTAATTAATAGTTTTAAATTTTACAACACAACTAAGCACATTTTACCCATTGACAATAATACATGATCAAAAATATTGAGATTGCAAGAAAACAGAAGTTACAATCTTATTAAAAGTATTGGTACCAGTAAAACCAAAGGAGATGGTAAAAAAGAACCAGGACAAACAGATTAAGATTGTAGTAAAGAATCTATATATCTGAATGACATCATCTTTTTTCATCAATTTCATCATTAGTTAATGACACTGCTTCAGAATGTTGTGTACTAGACAACAGCAATCAAATTTGTAATACAAATACCAAATGATGGCTTGGAACTAAGTGTCAAAGGGTCTGAAGAAAATATCACCATGCTCAAAATATACATAGAAATAACCAAACATAAACAGGACAAATTTTATCGATCTTGCTTTGAGTTTACACAAATCAGTTAGTCCCTTATGTTTAATGTCATTTAATTTTTGCACATAGAGAGCATGTAAAAAAGAACCAGGACAAACAGATTAGGATTGTCATTCTTTTGTAGCCATAGCAGTTCTGCCACCTAGAGATCTACACACACTTAGTTATATTGTATGGGGATTCTCTGATGAATCCTATGAGCATTAATCTGTTGATTGTTTCTGAATTTAATATGATCCTCCTCCTCTGTGTACGAATATTATTCTGTCTTGAGAACTCCCTTTCATTGTCTGCTGTCAGAAAAGGTAAATGCATAATTAGCTTGAACAAGTTAATGTTCTTTATGGTTGAGCAATTTTCAACATCTCACAGGTATTCTCTTGGATATCTCTGTTCCAAAAAGAAAAGTTTTCACAAACATAACTCTGCCAAAGTTTCACTTCCTTGAATCAGTGCTTTGTTGCCTCTTATGCCTGATTTTTTCTTTTCCATAATGCTGTATTAGGGTTTTAAGTCCAACATTCCAATAGTCTGCTTGTTCAGAACTGGGTATCTTGAATATGCTCTTTGTAATTTGTTAAATCCTTATTTATTCCGTTTATCTGAACGCTCAACTTAAATTAGCACAAAATCTCTCAGTGCTGAATGTCTGGAGAAAAGAAACTAAAATTGCACTGAACTTTTAAATTTTTGCATGTATTTAGGATTGGTAGTTTCGAAATAACGCTGCAGAGTAGGCTAGGCCTCCTGTCCATCCAACACGTACATCATACTCCCACACTACATCAATTTCAGGTTCAAAATCACAAACTGATATTTCCAGTGACATTTTCCCAATGTCCAACAGACTGATATACATGAAATTCATTGTCATCATAGTATCACCAGCCAGTATTTGCCAACTGAAAACGTCACCTGAAGACAAATCCTGTTGTGGCTCGGCCATTTTGTTTTCCTGTGTGGCCTTTATTTGAAACTCGCATTTGTAAAACTTCCATGCTGAAAGTAAGGTTAAAACTCCATAAATGCGTGTTTCAGGGCCAAATATACCAATCAAATTTAGTTTAACAGCCATTCATGTCGAACCGAAGTATCCAGCTATTTTAACATTCGCGCATCAAACGCTGCAAGACCGTTACTGGCAGCACGAATTACATTGCGACATGAACTTTTAAAATTAAAAGTTGAGTAAAAATTGCATACTGCGCAAAGCACGTTTTATATCCGCAACGTTGATGTAATTTTCAGAAAGTGTATCACTGCATTAAAAGTAAGCAAATTCATACTAATTTGCTGCACTCACGTGTACTGGCATCATTTCTGATCCAATGTTTATTCACGCAAGTTAGACCGCTAGAAGGGGGTTAGGTGTGATTTCAATATATTTTTTTTTTTCTGACAACCCCTCCAGCGATTTCTCATTTTGTTAACACACCCCACAACAGAAGTTATTTTTCCTAACCAACCTTCCACTGTCAGAAGCAATTTAGTTTGAAACACAACCACCTACAGAAGTTTTTTTGAAGTGCCATCACTGGGGGGATATATGTTTTACTGGAACAGCTCGTACAGTTTGTGAATATAATCCAAAAATTAATCCTGGAATTTAAAAATATAAGTACTATCACTAAAAAGTTCTAAATTAATAGAAGTTCGAATCCCGATGAAGTTCCAATATGGAAGGAATGACATCAGATGAGGTTGTTGTACTGATGTCAACAGTTCCTCGTTGAATCACAATTTATAATGTTCCAGTTTAGAAGTCCAATAAATGTCTTTGTCCAAGAATTTTGATGAAGAAGAGTATTTTCCAAGGTGAATAAATTATTTTAAATTAAAAAAATCAACTCAAATGGCAACAACGCAAAATACCTCCGAGCTCCCAAGGTATTATTTTATTATTGACAAAATCTCTACAAAATATCTGGTTTAACCCACGATTTTAGATCACATGATGGCACACGTGGTCACCCAGTTGGAACAATGCTGTAAAATCACACAGCTGAAAGACACGTATGCCATGGAAAAACTTAATTCTATTAATCAATTCATACTATAAGATTCAATAAAAAAAAGTTGTTTACAAG
>JAECUM010056763.1:0-10315 GCA_016617855.1 Megalonaias nervosa | reverse complement strand
ATATATATATATAAAGAGAGAGACAGACAGACAGACAGACAGACAGACAGACAGAGACACATAGAGAGTAAAAACACGATGTTTAATTTTGCATGGTTTCAAAATGTATTGCAGAATTATTCCTTGACACATAGTTGTGCTCTTGATAGATCTTGCATAAAATGATTCATTGTCAACGGGACTAAAACAGATATCTCGCAGTGGTAGAATGAAAAACTACACAAAGGTTATAAAACAGCTGGAATCAGACTTGATCAAACAAAATAACTTTACTGCCAGCTGCGCAGTTAATTTAATGAACGATGTACGAGTATATTTTGCATCAAGGTCTAACAACAAGTCTAAAACTGTGGTATCACGCAGGTTGCAAGGAAATCCAATGAATAATTTAAAGTGAGATTCTGCTGAAATATCAACGAAGCACGATTAGAAGATGAACAACGTAGACGCCTACAGTAAAATTATATCCCGAGTCGAGGTAACAAGTTCTATTTTGGAAGTAATTCAATTTATTCCAAACAGACAACTTCAAGACTTAATTCATAAAAAAAATCAAGTGCTTAAAGTTTATATTAATATATAATTAGCTTTAGTGAACGGCGATTGCACTGTTCAAGAAATGTTATTTTTAGTAGACGGAGGTGCCTAATGATTATCGTAAGGTGCATGAATGTGACACGAAATGCTTGGAGAAGTAAAACTAAAGGTAGGTACATCTATACTATATAAGATGATAAACACTTGTAACGATTCTATGGTCTTAAACATAGTAACAGAAAAAAAGCGAAAAACAACAAAGTTTTCAAACTCAAGAAATAATTTATTTCCCTCGAATGCAAAGTGAAAATTTAAAAAAACTCATAGTACTGTGAATTAAATCGCAAATGGTCCTAAAAGCTCTATCACACATCCAAAATTATAGAGTTCCAAATGAATTCCAGTGGTGTTCCGAATGAATTCCAATTTGATATACCAATAGCCTTGAATTTGCTAATATGCCAACAGTCTTGATGTATTACAAAGATATAATACAAAATGTCCTGAATGAATTCACTGTAATTCCAAGTTAGTGATTTAGTCAGAAAATATTGAACACTTTGTAATTCCAGTGAATATTTTGAATAAATAAAGGTAGGAATTAATAATTTTGGAAGTAACCAACATTACTATAAAAAGCTAAGGCATAATAACAGAGCCTGGATGAAGGTCATTTTCCTATCAAATTCGTAAACATGCTTTTCGAACATTCTTAATTTCTGAGAAAAACTATACCTAGAACTCAACATCTGTAAAATCTGTAACATGTTTACCTACAATTAATAATGATTTTAATATATAATCTAAAAATCACAGATAACAATTAGCTATGCAATATTATGTTTACAAAGTATCAAGATATTAGCCAGTTACGGGCCAAATGCACTTACTGACCAAGGTCAGTCACACAATATAGATATTCATAACATATAATTACGGAGAAAAACCAACAGACAATGCAGATTAAATATATATAACACGCTATAGTGGGTAAAATTTAAATAAAGGGGACGAAACTACACCGACAAAATTCTCTGAATAATAAAAATGTAATATAAGTAAAATAAAGACCTTATCATATTTTGGTAATTATATGCCACACCTTGTAAAATAATGCAGTTTGAATAAAATTGGGTTTATAAGATTTTAGTAAAAATCGTACTTGAGTAGCATTTAAAGTATATGTTTGAAATATTCAGATGACAATATTTAAAAAGAAATCAGTGATGAACGCAATTAAAAATAGAAATACTATTATAAAATAATGGCTGATATTTTTATCGTAAGATGCATGGTTGTGATTTTGATACCTCCACAAATGAAAAGAAAACCGGTACATCCTTGAAATGAAATAGAATTTAAATAATAAATTAAGTTGGCCAATGCAAGATACCTACCATTTTGATGACTACAACATTTTGTTCGTGTTGCTTTTGGTTTAACGTCATTTCTCCTCGCAAATAGGCTAGTATAAGTAGAGGAAGAACCCAGAAAAACCTCGGTAAGAATCACCCAACCATGCCAAGCATTCCAACATACCCACACTGGCCGAGCCCGAGACTCGAGCCTCTCGGAGAGAGGTGAGATGTAGTGATCGGTAAAGGCGACCACTCGGCCACCTGGGGCCCCACTACAGCTATAACAATGGGACACAAAATTACAATAAAAACATTCTATAAATCAAGTATGCCGTTCTATAAATCATATATATGTCATATACGTAGATTTTAGATTATTGTTATTATTATTATTATTATTATTATTATTATTATTATTATTATTATTATTATTATATAATATTACAGCAAATACATACTAAATTTAAGTTAAAACTTTTGATAAACGTATAAAGTATAATCCTTAAAATTATTTATTTATTTCAAAATCAAATAAAATTTCTTAATTTTAAAACTATGATAAAAAGATCAGCCATTTTCGTACAATATTATTTCTATATTTATTTATATTTATCACAGGTTTGGTAATAAAATATTGTTAGCTGAATATTTTAATTATTACTTCTTGTTTCTGTATGCATATCTAATTGGTCCTTTCTTTCTTCTGTAATAGTAGTAGTAGTAGTAGTAGTAATAATAATAATAATAATTGTTACGTGTAGGCTCATACAAAAGTACCAAAAGAAACGAGTGAAGCCAACAAACTTTGTAAAACTTAACAAAATAATTTATTTCCCTAAAAAACAATGTAACAATTGGAAATATGACTTACGATTTGTGAATATAATCCAAAATTTAATCCTGGGAATGAAAAATATAAGTCCTATCACTAAACAGTTCTAATTGAATCCAGGTTCGATTCTCGATGCAATTCCAATATGGAGGCGATGACGTCAGATGAAGTCGTTGTACTTATGGCAACAGATCTTCGTTGAATCACAGTTTATAATGTTTCCGTTTAGAATTCCAGAATAAATTTCCACTGAATGTTTTTGTCCCAGAACTTTTATAAATATGAAGCACTTGTTTTGTTTTCTAGAGAATGAATTATTAAATTCCAAAAAATAAATGAACTTCAAAACAATCTGACATCAACAATTGAAACACCTTGTATCTTCAAGGTGTAAACATACGACTGACGAAATTTTACTGAGATATCAGTATTAAACCCAACTAAATCATCATTTCAGTCCCGCGTGACGGGTCACATCGAACAGCGCAATAAAAGAATTGCCAATTATCACGTAGCTAGAATAGCCCTATCTAAGAATCAAATTCTCACGCTGGATATATATATATATATATATATATATATATATATATATAGTATATATATATATATATATATATATATATATATATATATATATATATATATATATATATATAAAAGAAAGGCTGTTTACAATTTAGCTAACAGGTGGGCCGAAAATGACCTTGGTAATAGCCAATCATTATCACTCGATGTTTACAAGATCTATGAGCTAAAAGTACTGCTGAAATAACGTTATAATCTTATCGGGTCAAGCCAATTTTCAGAAAAGATATTCAAATCCAATGAAAATTATCATTACACTAAAATGTAATGAAACAAAAATAAAATAAAAAAAGAATTTTAAAACTAATACACACGCAATTTAATTACATATACGTAACATGATGATGATTTAGATGATGATGATGATGATGATGATGATGATGGTGATGATGATATCTAAATGACTTGCTTGTTTAAAATGTAGTCAAAGCACTGATATGGTAAATTTAATGGTTATAATGCTTGGTATCTTGCATGCAGAACGGAGTAAAGACTCTTTTTAACCTTCTCGAGCATCTACATCACAACCACGCACCGTTTTACTTAGTCTGCCCCGTTTAGACATCATTAAATTAAATTAAGTTAAATAGCATTTATTTAACATTGATCTTACCATTGACGACTTTACGTTTTTGAATTTACAGACTAGGTGCTGTCTGAACAAGGTTTGGTTTGAAATTTGTAAGGTCTGAAGATATAAACAATCCTCAAAAAGATTCTAGTGTCGTATCCATCGATATCGCGGGTACTTTGTTTGGTATCGCGATATTCGAGGTTTGCGGTAATTTTCTGCATAGCGCCACCTATCGTGTGCTTATCGTTGTGTGATGACCATAAGTTACTAGGTCTGCCTCACCAGTTTTATTTCGGGAAAATGTTGGAGCTGCTGGCGAGTACACTAATTTAAAAAATGCACCTATGAATTTCACTTTTTCAAGATATGGCCGTACCCAATGTTCCCAAATAAAATCTGTATCTTCTTAAAATCGATATCACTGTAACAAATCAGTTAACCAGTTTGTCGTCTGATTGTGCCCAATAATTTTATGCAAGATTCAGATTACATGTTTAACATATTTGTCAAAAAGCAAGAGGTCGAATCTATGGTAACAAACAATAGTCAAAATATGTAGGATGTTAATATTTTTTTCTGGTGGCTTTCACAATTGACTTGAAAACTTTACTGCACATGATTTATTCTTTTCGTTGTAACACCTGGTTTTGTTTAAACAGTCTGTAGTCGACATGTACTTGCACTCCAGTATCATTGTGCCCAATAAACATTTTCAAAGACAGATGGTGTATCATTCATTATGGACCTGCGGCATAATATAGTGTACATGAATGTAATCCATGGGTAAACGCTATAACAAATGACTAAAACGAACTCCAATGCAATAAAAAGTTGTCTTAAAAATTAACTGTTGTATGTATGTATGTATGTATGTATGTATGTATGTATGTATGTATGTATGTATGTATGTATGTAAATATAAAATATATATTGCAAACTGAAATTAAATCATAATCAAAATTTGGGTGCAGTTTGTGTTATCAACTAGATTGCAAGCTTGCCAAGGAGTTACAAAAATTATCGTTTTTAAGTCAACCAAAAAAAGAAACAAAATTCTTTAAAAATATTTTGTTTAATGATGTTACAATTTGCAGTCTGTCAGATTCGGCAGCTCTGTGATGCCTCTCCACCGCACTGTATCAATCCGCGCAAGAAAGGTGTGAAGGAAAATAAAAGTATACTTTTTCTTAGTAAGAAAACAATTAATTTGACAAAATGCACAAAATGTACAATTTAAATTAATCAAATGTTGCTTTCATAAAATTATTGTAAAATTTCGGAAATTGTTTTCATCGACGTAGTAATGCAGCCGATAATCACAATAGTACACAACAGAGAAAGTATAATAAAAAGTAAATCTATATTTTGTTTGGTTTTTAAAATATTTTTTAAGACACAAGGAACTATTTTACTGTGTTAAAAATGAGACGAATAGAAGGCGGATTTAAAATTCTATTTGAATATTCCAAATCTATCTAAATTAAAGCAATCACAATGACATTTGCAATTGTTTTTGCTTCTCTTAAAAGAAGGTATTTTGGGGGGGTGGGGGGTGGGCTTAATGCACTTTTAACACATTATTGACTATATAATGTCGAGGAAATGGGAGCTAGAGCTAGAAGCTACAGCCGACGACGACCTTTAAGAACTTTATTTAAAAGATGTTAAAAGCACTGCTTAATAATAACAACAACAACGGCAATTTGAGTCCCTGCATCATTAAATATTTTGAAAGAGAACTTTCTACGTGGCAACTGTGATCGCAGTGTACGTGAGTTTTTATTGCTTGTCTTGAACAATGAAAGTAATATTTGCATCATTATAGTCGTGATACCGATGCTTCAATTCTGAAAACTATTTATATAAAAGTATTTATAGTTACTTATTTATGCAGATTTCATTTGTATTGTTTCTTGGTTTTTCTAAATGATTATGTGATACTTACATCTGTATTTTGTATTCGAACTTGTCCAAAATCAAGTTAATGGTGTACATCACCAGTGATATTTATTTTGTAAACAACATAATACATAACTAACATTTCTCTATCAATGTTTATTACATACTGAGATCAGTATTTTTAAAAGTAAACACGTGTATTTAAATTTTAGTCAAATATACAGTCTTGATTCTGACTTTATAAACTTCCAGAACGAATATTTCCTATCAAGCAAGTTGACAGGGTATTTTCAGAAAATGGTAATTGCGACTTAAGTCAAGTTGAGTGATACATACTCCATTCTGGAAGTTTCTAAATTCATTCCCAAGACTGTATCTTTAACTCAAATTGAAGAAAACATATTTACAATTAATAATGATCTGTATATCTAATCCACAATCATATAAAATATTAGTTATGTATCATGTTGTTTAAAAAATAAATGTCACTGGTCAGGTATACCATTAACTTGATTTTGGACAAAGGTAAAGTACAAAATAATACAGATTTACATAACATATAATCATTGAGAAAAGACAACAAACAGTATAAATTAATTATACATAACACTGGATAGGACAAAGTATTTGAAACATTGAACTGAATCAGAGTTTGATTGATTTGGTAAGGAATGCTGCTTTAAATTGTTTTTTTTTCTTCTTGTTTCTGTTTTATTCTTGTAATCGTAGTGTTAGTATTTAGACCACACGTATATTGCTATGGCGGAATTATTTTAACATCTAATACTGGATGGCGTTGCAACAGCCATCTTCAAAGGGGAAATTAGGTATATATAATCTTTTTTAAAGTCCTCAAATGATATAATTTTAAAACTATATAACCATCATGTATGTTTAAAGATAAACAAAGTTCACGATCGTGTCTGACACTTTCATATGTAATAATAAAACAAACACAGACACAGACACACACACGAACACACAACTTAAATATGTTAGAGGAAAAAAAACAGTATATATCCATGCAGGGAAATTATGGTCGGTAGCCAGGTTAAGTATCACTATTTCTTGAAGCTATAGTATATTCAGAAAGAAGAAACGTTTTGAAGCATGTTTTTAGAAGAACGTAGTATCGATTTTTGTTCAACATCATTGGAAAAGACTGCTACGTAATATATAAAAGATCCCTTATACAGAGTCGAGATAGATTAAGGCCAATGAAGATTAGAAATGGATTGTAAGAGTGGTTACTGGAAGATGCAACTAGAATATCATGTATAAACCATGGATTGTATGAGTGGATATTGGCAGAGTATTCACGGTATCCGCAACAGGCACACAAGATATATTGTCTTCGTTGTTTTAGTCATAGGTATTTTACTTAAAGTGCTCAGCAATGGCAAACCGTCATAAAGCTGGTACGCATATATACAGACAGTAACGTCCGCTTCCTTATCATTGGAAGAGAAACCTCCTGACAGAATTTTAAAACGCGCATTTGGATTGGTTGAACATTTCCATTTGTTTCGATACTGGTTTAGGCTATATGTATAAAAATGCATTGTCCTATGTTGTCACCTGTTTTTAAGAAAACTGAAGTAAAATGTGAACCAGTGTAGAATCATCAACCATTGTTACGGGTACGCAGTTTAACCTGGACCACTTTATGTATATGAAGATATCATGGACCATTACCATGATCACATTCACAGCAATATGGAAAAGAGGAATTTATATGGAGAGTCGAGTGTGCATGAAGCAGGTCTTACTCTACGGACCCACTGAATGACGAGTTGGAGAACAGGAAGACCGGTGAAGTGACGCTGCTTATGTTAACCGCCTTTCGTTAACAAGGACCAACGGCTTTTTTTCAGGGCTATGCAGATCTCTAGAAAAAAAAAGAGATATGTGTCAAAAATAAATGTTATGTTTTATGTATGTTTTGTGTCCGAATTTGTGTATAGATGTATATATTCTTGATAACTACAATTTAAAATCCAATTTTACAGCATCTCTTGTGATAGTGTGCATTTGTATGTAAGTTTATAGTACTGTGTGTATAAACTCTTACCGACCCTTCTCTGTGTGTGATGTTTGTATGTTTGTGCGAACGTATTTGTATCAACACTTTGTACACTTTTCGTTGAATAGTAGGGATGTGTGTTTGGGTAGTAATGAAAGAAACGGGTGGAAGATTCTATATGTGGTGTGTGTGTGTGTGGGATGGTAATAATTAAGACTGGTGATAGATTGTATATATCATGTGTGTTTGGATAGTAATCAAGAAACGGGTACTGGATTGTAGGTGTGTGTGTTTGGATTGTATATGTAATGTATTGAATTGTACAATTGTGTGTTTGGATTGTAGATAAAAAAAAAAAAACTGTTAACATTACCATTTCACTTGCGCCCTATAAACTCTGTTGACTCTATAAACACTTTTCACCCTATAATACCATTCCCATTTTAAACCTATGGACCCATTTAATATAGGATTTCCCGTATGACCAAATACCTGCCTCCACATGATTAACCAATGGACCAATTAAACACTATTTCCAATTGACCCTATACCGGCACCCGCTTACGCTACGCTGTTCGGCTCCGCATAACCTCCAAAAGGCCCATCCAACTACCTACTGGAAATCCTGTGTTAAAACTGTTTATATGTTGCGCCCCTTGAGGGTCTACAGAAAATGTAGTGTTTATTTGAGGAATGTTACATACCGTTTCTATTTCTAAAAATCTGTACGAAAAATGTAATGATAACATTTTCAGATACTATCCAACATATACTTTTTTGCGTGCTATCCAACACACCACTGTTTGACATGCTATCCAGAATCTACTTTGATATACTTAGCTCCCACGCCACATCCAACTAGCCAGCACCTATATTTTGATATATTATCACACCCACCCATCCTACCATCCAGCGCCTACGTTTTAATTACTATCCAGCATTCCAAATGTACTATCTAACGATAAGGTAGGAGTGTTTGTTGACACGCTCTACTTACATACATTCCATCACAGAAGAAAGCAAGAATATGAATATTTCAAGACACTATGCTCACTCACAAACATGCTATCACATATACAAGAGGATTAAGGGTTTTAAGTTTCAGTTGTAAAGATAGACATAGACCTACATACATGTCCACAAAATATATTTTGTTATCTATATGTATATTTTTTGTAACTCCTGGTACATGATTTTATCTAATTTTCTAAATTTTTATTCATGGCTATAAATTCTACATATTATCTTTAGTTAGATTTTATCTACGTGACTAGGGTATGTTTTAGGAATATTAAGAGCTTCCCATTCCATGGGATCTATAAATAAATGCTTATGTATGTGTTGACAATTACTAATAATAATCTTAATAATAAGAATGACGTCTTTGGGATAAGTTCTCATTGGCTGATGGTGTTTGGAAAGTTTTAGAAACATTGAGTAACTTCCCATCCGTTGGGCTATGTCACATGAATAAGCAATTTCCGGATAAATTGAGTATTAAGATCTGTCAATTGCGGGTGAAATTCAGTCGTAACAGAAAGTGTATATCAGGAGAGAACTGAGAAATCAGATTTCATTCCTATTTTAGTGTCATCCGCATTTCTAGTGTTACTGTTGTAAATCTGCAGACGTGTTTTATGTTCTACTTAGATATTGTTCGAGATGAAAAACATTTCATTGGACTGTTCCGTGGAAATAGAAAGTGCTCATTATTTGGACTATTATATTATTCTGGAACTGTTGTGGTTTATTCAAAGTAGTTTTGCATAACGAAATTTTGACAACGTCACGATTCGTGGCGGACCAGTAAATTTCCGGTTTTGAAATTTATACAGAATTCTTCATTCTTTTCGTCTTTAATAGAATTTCATCAGGATTATTTTGGATTCACTTCAGAATGCTGTTAAGATCCTCTCACGTATTTATTTATAACATTGATAATTAAATTATTTGTTACGTTTTACAAAACTTGCTGGTTTTGCTTCGATGGTCTCTTACTTCCAATCTTATTCTTATTCATGGGTCCATTTTTATTCTCTTGCTCGCATACAATCTTTATTCAATTATTGTTATGTCGCTGTAAGTTCCTTTCTTCCTCTCACTCTCCCTTGCTCTCTTCAACACTTCCCAGGCTGCCTTGATCTTCGCTACGTCTTCTTCCATCACATCTCTTACTAGCTCCTTCCATATTTTCGAGGAGTTCGTCTTCCTCGTTAAATATCATTTGTGAAGGCAACACTCACCTATTTCACCTGACAATCAGGTACTTTACTCTGTTCATCAAGCTAATGGCTTCCGTCAACCTTCCCACTTCAATTGGTTCGTCATATTAATTTCTTTTAAGGTTGCACAGAATCGTCGATAAATGGCAGGACAATGGAAAGCAGCAGGAAAACTTCTTTGGCAGACGATATGTTGTTGTTGTTGTTGTGGGGCTTAACGCCATTTTTCAGCACACGATAGGCTATACATGGCGGCCAGTATTAATGGTGGAGGAAGAAACCGGG
>JAECUM010056762.1:0-16945 GCA_016617855.1 Megalonaias nervosa | reverse complement strand
GGTTCTTGAAACTAAATTTAAAGTAATTACATTCACGGGGATAGCAAAAGTGAGAATAAACTTGCTAATTGTTTCTAGTTAAAACTCTGTAGTCATACTTATCCTGCATGCGCATACCGTATTGGCATCCTGGTCCCATCCAGCCGTCCGCACATCCACTTGTACATTGTCCGCTCACCTCTTCACATTGTTCTGAGTTGTTCTTACAGTTACATTTGTACATGCAGCGGGGTCCGAATTGAGGTTGTTCATTTATGTAGCCGCCACGAGGACACGTAGAGTCTATAAATATTAATTCATTACCTCTTTGATTAAATGGGATGGATATATATTCACGTGAATGTTTACTTGAATATGATGGACGAATTTCTGCATCGATCCTAAATACTCCAACGCATTAGTAAACAAAGCATATTGTGTTTTTTGTGTCGCATAGAATAAATCTTATTACAATACTAAGGATGGAAAATCGTTCCAAATATGAGAAACATTTCTCCAAAATTCACAATGATAACAAAGTAATTCAAAGAATGATAACAAAGTAATTCAAAGAAGATACATATAATGTGACTGATACCGTTCAAGGTCCAATGTTTTAATAGTTTCATAGAACAAAGTGGATTAAACGTTTTGTAACACGTGGTGGATGCAAAGTCCTCGCTGCTGTTTAGGCTATGATCATATCAAATTAAAGACAGAAATAAGAGTACCAGAATTTATTTTGATTCAGCATAACAGTGAAAATAACACCCATGAAGTTAGGGAAGAGCTATTTAAACATCGTACGATTCAAGGTAAAAGAGAAGAACATATAAAGAGAAAAGGAATTATTTTTAATTGGCAGCGCCGTGTAGTAATTGGTTTTCGAAGGATACGATAATTTCTCAAATATGATTTGTTTACTTTGAAATACAACAACAAAGGATATGAATTCTAGAAGTTACATATTATTTAAAAATTATTTTCCAACATTTTTAACGTCTATATTATTTTTTCTTGTGTATTTGAACTGAGTCTCTTGATGGTCACAAATGTAGAAATAATAAAACTCGGTGAGTAGTTGGCATGGATACTTACAATGATAAGCATTTTAAGTACGTTACTGCCCTTGAGAAAGTTTGAAGATGCGAAAGAATTACAAGAATTTAGCTACTCGTGCAAATTCTGAATGACAGAGATGTCTTGCTTTGTACTTTTGCTTTCACCCTGTCAACCACATGTGTCGAATCCTGGGATGCTATTATCAAACATTGTGTTTCTTTTTTTATTTATATGTTATTATTGTTATTATTGCTAGAAAGCAAAGCAGACACTGTGGACTGTCTCTTTTGCGTAATAAATACATTATTATCTGCTATTGGTATTTACGTAACCGTTTATAGCTTTTTAGATTTTAGTGATTATTTGCTAGATTATGTAGAGTCTGTGTTTGTAAGGTTTCTCTTATAATATCAAGTCGATACCTTGTATGCCAAAACAGAAAGCCAGTAGGTTTGCGCATTTAGGTGAATGGCAATTTTGCTTGCCCATAGAATTGGTTCCCCCGGACATCCAGCCATTTCATTCATTGTTTGCTTTGGTTTTTTTTTCTTTAATTGGTAAACTAGGGGTGGGCGTATGACCGAGAGGATAATATCTCTGTTACACGAGAGCTAAGCAATGGGTGCCGTTGCTCTTGGTTAGGGTTTTATTCCTTCTTCGAACTAATTGTCTGTAGCTCACTAACCTGTTTGATTTAATTGTTATTCAGTATAAATGTCTTTAATATAATCATGTACCTATATATACAGTGTGGGATCCAGGGATAAGTACTTTCCTCTCTCTTCATACGGAGGTGTCACTTTGTAATTATACTATCCTGTATATACGTTGCAAATATGAAAAGACAGCCAGTCGTTTTATGCATTTAACTGATTGTTACTTTCTGCTTGACTTAGAGGGTTGGTTTCTGTGCACCTCAAGCCCTTCTTTTGACGTTGTTCCATTCATAATATTGGGCTCATAGCCGAGTAGATTGTATTATTTACAAGCGCAAGGGCAGGTTGTCGGACATTCAGGCCTTATGTCCGTCACCTTGTAAGTAATAGCACTAATTGACATGGGATAAGTTTCAACATAAAGTACTCTGTTTTATATCATGCCCTATGCTAGTAACTATTGTGTGGTTATGCCTGTTCTGGCGATGTCATTGGTGTGTTCCTAAATAACCTGATTGTAATTGTGTTATTCTATTTACATTTCTTTGACAAAATTATGTATCCACACTCACAATACTGGACCCAAAATTCTGCTCTGTTTAGTATATAAGTGTCAATTGTACCTTGGCAATTTGGGGTCCTTTGAAGAGTTTACAAGTCAGGATGAGGTGTATTGCTTAATTGTGATATAGTGCATACGAAAAGTGTAGAGACCATATACGATAAGGAAATTGCAATCAATTTTATTTTACAATAAGATTGATATTTCTTTATAGCTAGTTCTGCATTCTCCCTTTATTTGGAGGCAAAATTAAGTGCACTTTTAGAACTTTAATGTATTCATAGATACAAATGGGAAACATTCAGAAAATAAATGTTGCAAAATGTGGCCGACAGAAAGAAAATTTAGATGCGGCAGGGTCTAATCTACCGAAATATATAACACCTACTTATTAAATATCTGATACGATTGAAAATATATTTGTATGTCAATGACACGACAATATCTTTGTTGGCATACCTATTAAAGCTTGTTTGTCGAGCATATTATTGATTTGTATGAAATTTGGCAACATATATATATATATATATATATATATATATATATATATATATATATATATATATATATATATATATATATATATATATATATATATATATATATATAAGTAGTATAGTAAAATGCGGGTTCTAGCTCACTTTTTTTTAAAGCTAATAGAGATGGGGGTTCTGGCTCAATCAAACAAAAAATTGGGGTATTGTCTCATAGAGATGGGGATTCTGGCTCACTTAAGGTCCACTGAAAATCGTGCTTGATTTTCCATATTATATAGATATATGTCTATGTCCGATGGCGAGTGTGTGTATGCCATCGGTAGAGTATCGGTTATCGGCGAACGGGCATAGTCCTTTTTTGCTAACGAGTAGTTTGGAGATGCGATGTCGTTGTGACTGAAATGTTCTTATGGCGTAGTACCGCAGGTGTTCGTGCAGTGCATGCCTGTAGTGATCGATGACGGCTGTTTTGTTTTACTCCTTTGGCTTTTTTCATAACGGACCGTCGTCGAGAGAGATGCAGTACATTTTTTATCGAAGTCCGATGAACTCCGTGATGGGTATCCCATGCGTTTCATCTTAAAACTTTCCCAGCACTTTATTTGTTATCGTCGCAGTGGAATGGGCTGTGTGTGGATGAATCGCTGCGATCGAAAATTTGTTTATGGTCGTACATGTCTTGGTAGACATCATCGGTGTCAATTTCATACACGAGCGGGGTTGTGTCTGTCATGAGCATCATGGACGTGTCTCCGTATTTGTTTTTGATGAAGTCGTAGTGAAACTCGAGCATGAACATTTTGGAGAGATCGAACACAGCCGCGCCGACGTAGATGGGTTTATCCAGCTTGACATTGGTTTTTCTGGTTCGATGGCGACCAGATCTTCACCAAAGTTTTTCGTGTGGAGAAAGGCATCATCGGCGACAAGTTTATACAGTCGTTTGACATTGTTAACGCGTTCGATTTTCTTGCGGAGTCGAATGTTTTCCATGGTTTTTCTGAACACGCTATTGTTCATGAGTTTGACGAAGCCTTCGTCGAACGTCGTGGTGGCTTTGGCTCGTTGTTTCGTGTTAAAGTCGATGTAGGGTTTCATCCACGGTGATTGTTGACACTTGAGCGCCCGATGAACTTTTCGAGCACGAGTCCATGCTGAAGAGCCTGTTCGAGCAGTCGATGATGTAGTTTGTACCTGGTTTTGTTCATGAGATTTGGGACAAGATTTTTCACGTTGAAACTTTGCTCGCGCTGCTCCAGGGACAGCATCTCTTTGGTTACAAGAATTCGTTCAGCACAAAATGGATAATCGTTGTGAGCGCCGTTGAGATGTTCTGGATAAACGGGATCGACCTCGACGAAATATCCAACGTTTTCGATGTAATCTTGTAAAAATTATTCTCCGGTGATCCAGTGAAAACCTCCTGTGGGAAGCAGTTGAGACATAGCCCATTCCTAGAAATAGTTAGCGTTGAGATAAATGATGTACACCTGCGGCTTTGTTGGGTCGTAGTTTTTCTTGTATTTGTTGTTCACGAAGGTATGTTTCTTGCTGATGACAGAGATTCCACGTCGTACCATCTGCTATATGAACACGAACATGTCTGGATATGCAAATAGTTCTAAGGCGATTCTGGATTGCTTGAGAAGTGCGTCCCATAAGAGTCCCGGCGAGGAGAAATATCAGAGTGGATCGAGCTGGAATGGTCCATGTACGTTTTCATCAAATTGTTTTGAACGTCTCTGGGCAGGAGCATATCCGTTTTGAGATAAACATCACGATAATCTCCGAGTGTTTGGCATCCAAGCTCGATCCATATATTGTTTGCTCGCTGGTATTCATCGTTTGTGATTCCTGACAGATGTAAGTGAGACAAGAAGGCGTCAATGGGTGGCAGCAGTGTTTCGTCGAATCGTGACCATGCATGCATAAGCAGATCTGCCTTGTTGCCGAATTCCTTTTCCAGATGAGTGAATGCAGGGCATTTTCAGAGAGTTCTTGCAGCGAGGCATGAACTGAGCACTATCGAAGAATGGAAAGGTCCAATCGAAAACGACATGTACTTTTCACAATTGTTTGGGTTGCATTTGATTTTCGTTCTGACGTCAGCGAGAAGTTGTTTGACGCGAGGATGAATGAGTGCTGCCACGATAAAATGTCCATCGTAGATTATACGCGATCACCGGAACGAAATCTGGATCTCTGAAGCGTAGATTGCAGTCATCGTGAGCAGCTCCTCGGTAACGTCCTGAGATATGGCAATGACCTTTGACTTTTTTGTCATGTGGCTTAAAGTATTTTTAGCAAATGTGGCATTGCTGCGCTTATTTGTGTTGACGTAGCTGTTGTGCCGTGAGTGGAATCATCGGTTTTGGATTTTTCTCAGGTTTGTTGTGCGTTTGTACTATGCGACTAGCTGCTCAAAGAACCAGACAACGCAATCCTTGCCGCGATGCCGACGATACGGCGACGACAAATGTTCATCGCCGACGCAGCATGTTTTATAGCCTATCGCGCAGGAGACGTGCTTTTGTTCCGCTGCAGTGAAAGAATGTTCAGGATCTTACGCAGGTCCATGTAAATTTTTCAGCATGGCTTCCGAATCAAAGACGATTTGAAACGTTTGTGCGTACTTTCTGCAGTTGTTTTCAAAGTATAAGTTATATTTTCCTTCGCACGGCATCTGAACGGTTTGTGTTTCTTGACAGTATCCCGAAGCGACGTGGTCGTGTAGTGTTTGCTGCTGTTAAAAGCATTGTATTCATCGATATCAGAAATATACATGATTCTTTTGTTATGTGTACTGCGATCGACTTAAATTTGCTAAAGTCCTTGATGTACACGAAATGGTTTTGGTAATAAAGTAAATTGATGCTGTGTTGTGATGCTGTTCTTGATAGGAGCATCGAATACACATTGTACTTTTGTTCCAAGGTTTTGTTTTCCTCAAGCCCGAACACGTTGATCGATAGATCACTGAGTGCTTCAAGTTTAGGTACATCTTTGACCGTAACTGGAAAGATGATCCCGGTGGTGCGTATTGTATCAAATATGGCTTGTAGTTGAAGACGCGATCGGCGTTATCTTTGGGGGGGGGGGGGACGTAACGCGGAAAGGATCGCCCATACGAGGCATAATTCATCGTTGTTTTTCACATCGATGCACAATTTTGTCGCCACGATTTGTTTGGGAAGTGGTATGTGCTTATCTCTACGCATCGGTGTAAACTTGGAAGTTTGAAACGAGATTGAATTGACTCCGGCGAGGCTCTTCGCCGATCCTGATTCTTGGTAAGCTTCGATGCAACGCTGGATAAAGGACCATGCGATGTCAACGATGTTACTGAAATCATCGCTGGGATAAACGACCAGCTATTTTGCTCTGATCCACACGTCGATGTTTTTTTGTTCCCGTACAAAATTGACGTTGAGAGCTACTCCAGGTTTGATAGTCGTGTGTGTTCACAGTTCTGCGTCGACGATGGGGTTTAGAATAGGTTGTAGGAGATTTTTATCGACTCCACGCTGAAGCACCTGAGGATGAACGTAAATGAAGCCTTTATCGGCGCCTCCGTATGCCTTTTTGGTTCGTCGATGTCATGGAGGCGTCTCCGCTGCACGCATGACTACATAACGCTGACGTGCGAATCGATTCTTGGTAGCTTTTCGATGTCGGCTCGTCGTTATCGGCTCATGATCTCGTGCTGAAGTGTCAGCAGCTTTGAGAGTGTAGCAGTTTTTCCCGTGAGTGCATTGTACTTGTCATGCAGATGTTTCACGCACTGCTGCGACGTAATGATATGTAGTCCCGCCACCGCTTGGTATTAATTAATGAACCGACGTCGTGCAGCTCTTTGAGATACAGTGTCTCATGATAGTGCCTTGATGTCGCCTCTGACTCGCTCGATAAACTTTTGCAGATCTGCATTTGATCTAGGATAGCGCGATTTCGTTCCGGTGATTTTCTCGTGGACGCCTCTCTATATATAGTGTCTCGATTATTTCTTTAAACGCTTGTTACTTTTGCCTGCTTTGAGACAAAATTTAATCTCTTGTATATATATATATAGCAGAGAGTATATATATGCGTATATATATATATATATATATATATATATATATATATATATATATATATATATATATATATATATTGCGTAGATTATTTCTTTAAATGCTTGTTACTTTTTCCAGATACATGATATAGAATGCCTAAACAAGGAAAGAACAAGTGTCAGGTGTCAGTGGCTGCCTCAGGGCAGAACGGTCGACGTGCGATAGATCTTGCCGTGGAAAGTACTGCGCTAAGCATAATGCAATCATCAAAAAGGGAAGTAAAGGTCTTTACCCTTGTATTAAGTGCGGGACAGGAGTTCGTGGTAATTTATAAGTGTGTAAAAATTGTGGTGGATGCAAAAACAGATCGATCAAATATTACTGCGAGAAATTGAAATCCTCCAACAAGGTCAAGAAAACCACAGCTGTGATCAATGAGTATCTGGCGAAGATCAAACAGGATGCAGTCGAGCGAAGATTGCACGGATGCTACCAGTCACCAGTAAATTACGTTTCCCGTGATTAACCACTGAAACATTCATCGAGTGTTTAGTTGTTACGAAGCGAGTACACGTGGAGATGTACGCAGCGTGCGAATTAAAAAGCCATTCGCGTTAAAATTTAGCACAACTGGTTACTCCATCGTAAATTTGTACGTGAATGGGATCAGGGTCACCATGTATCGCCATCGTTTTGTGTTTGAACCTCATCGTGGCCAAGTTCCAATCGGATACACCGTAGTTCATCTCAAAGAGGATAAATCTGATCATCGATTGGACAACTTAGATACTGTAAGACAGTCATGACAAAAAATATTTTGTGCAGCTTTGTTGGAGACAAAGTCTCTAGAATTACATTTTCCCCAAATTATGTTTTTCTAGTTTATTAAGGAAAAAAGTGTTTGGTTTTTTGGGGGATAGTGTTGATCTATATATACATCAGTGGATCTGTACATCAACTTGAGAAGCTCCTCTCGATGCATACAAGAGATGCAGTGCTTGAAAATGGGATCTTTATCGTAGACGATGTTGAGCATTCCAGTATCATAGAGCTCTTTTTGCTGAGCCGCCGTGAGCAAACGAGATCGGATCCTATTCCGACCACCTTGGCGAGCGCGAGAGCCACACCGATGTTGAGATCAAACGCGTTCACAATGGCATCCTTGAGATCTTTTCGATTTTCCATGTTGACATAAGTGCGATATCGGGTTCAGTCCACTTGAGGACTGGGTCAACTCTGCTGACCACGCGGTCAGTTTAACTGACATTGTTGTTGACTACGTGGGTGACTGAATCCCGCAGTTCTCTGCGATCACCGTTGCCCGAAATGCCTTCCGTCATGTCTTTATCAGGACTGAGTTAATTTTAAAGCCTTCTAAGGTAATTGTCCCCAATACATCTCATGCAGTGCTGCCTTATCAGATCCTCGTCGAAAAAGATCCTAACGATGTTGTTTCTAGATAACTCCGTACGTTGCTCTCGTGTTAGTACGATTTACCTGTGCGCTGACCCTGGGATTTCGTAAATGTCAGTTCCAGCGTCATAGGGACGTTATTGCGTCCCACAGTTGCGATGGCTTTATTGAGCGCTTCTGGATGGCGCAGGATCACGTCAGTGACAAGTCAGACATTTTTTATATAACTAAGACGACAATCTTTCCACGTGGCGTATTTTGTGTCGTAATATTTCTCAAATCGGCGCATCGACGTTAACCCGCATTGGTTGCCGACCATGTCCACGATGCGATCGTCCATGGTTCTCATCTCGCGAATGACTGCTTGCATGTCAAACTGAGCTACACGAAGACACACGCGGATTTTATTTAGCATTTTCTGATGCGACAGCATGGCGAGCTTGGTTCTATTTTTTGGCCTCCAGTCGGGGTTCAATTCGTATTATCATCGTTTGTAAGTCCGGCTCCGGATATAATCAGCATCATCGGATTGGCCAGCACACCCGTGGATACCACTCCGGCCGCTGTCACGGCTATAGGTGATGTTTATATGACTCTCAGTACGCGCTTGTATCTCTTGTACCTGCTTGTACACGTAGACTTTTCGATGATAGTAGAGATAATACGATTATAGCTCGTGACGCTCTTCCGCCGACAAATTCTCGTCGATGTGATTGAAGTCGATGATGGGCTTCATCCTATCCTTCTGCGTCAACTAAACTTTGCAGCAGCAGTCAAGCTGTGATAAATGCTCGCTTAAAAGCTTCACATGCACGTTAATTTCACTAACCGTTTCTCTAACAATCCAAAGTGGAAATCTGTTTAAACCTTTTGTGATTTTCATCAGCTGATTTAATTTTACAAGATCCGACAGCGTGTCAGGAGTCGCTTTCAGTTCAAGATGGTCCAGATATCGCTGAGCTTTTACTAACAACCGGAAATCAACAGCGGAATAAGGTAGTTTTCGATGATATTTGGAAACGTAATAATAAGACAGAGCGAATTATTCCACGCTGAGATTTACTTTTTCAAAGTCTTTTATCGCTTGAAAAATAAAAGCTCTGTTCCTGGAAGCCCGCTGACTCCAGTATTTTCTTCGATATTTTTCTTGATCATTAATTTTATCAAGCAGTTCCTGAGTTGCCTTTTGAGTACTGACAAAGTTTCCTTGTGGAAGCACACTTCCTTTTTAAAAACACTGCTCAGGTTTTGTTCAATTTCATCCGGCGTGAAATTTTCCAAATACGTATATGACGCTGCAGCGATATATGGATCGATGTTTCCATGACGTTATACATGACCACATTAAAAAAAGCGCTTCCATGGCCTTGCAGTTTTCAAAAACCTCCACGTCCTTGTACTCTAATCCGGCATGTTGCAAAACTTTTGTTTTGTCGATGGCATTGCGCAGTTTTCGGTTTCCGCGAAATCTCGTTTTTGATACTATTTTGTCCATGCAGTCGTGAACTTTTTGTGTGCGTTATCATCTTCCTTTTGACCAAATCGTCGTTGTTTAATGTATCCGGTTTTCACAACGGTATCAACTATGCTCGGATGCAGTTCTTGGATAATCGTGTGGACAATTCCTTCGATGCTTTTGCCAGCCGTGCCTCCATCTTTACAAAATTTAAATACGGCAAAATACTTGTCAATGGCGTCTCTGAGCTGTTGTTATCGCAAATGTATAGCTGAAATATGAGACAGTTTTATCTCATTGTGTTTCCACTATTCATGTGCGTTTTCTACTAATAACTTAGTCAAATTTCTCACCTAATTGATATCTGAGTAAATTCCCATGGTCTGCTTGAGCACATGATTGTTATTTCAAGCGTACGACGCATTCTGCCTGTAAGTATCTTCGAGCAATAACTGGTGAAGTTCGATAGCTACTCGAACAATTTCCGCCATGGTGAAACTTTAGTTTCCACCTATATTAATCGGATAATGGTAAAAAATCGACTTATATTTGGTCGTCGAGTGTAAAAATTTGGAAATAACTCTGGCAGTAAACTTAAACGTGGAATACGTCATGCTTGCGGCGGATATGTAAAATTCAAGCGTTGTGGAACCAATTGGAGAGGTACCGTTATAAAGAGTATCAGCAGCGCTATCTAGTTTTATTCCATCTAACCTCCACGTGAGAATCCGCTATGTTCCAGAACAGCGCCCACGCACTTGAATGTTCCGGATGGTTACTGCTGCATCGGACGACGCCAGGTGATTTGCAAAAACATAATAAGCCTGGTAAGAGCTTGAAAACTCGGATGATACTGATACAGAAACTCCACACCAGTTTCCATTATTTCATGTGAGTGTTGGAATGTGCCCAGGGCTGTTTATGACGTCGCGTATCCAAGTAAATTTTCGTGGCTATCTCGTTGTTTGTTGCTGGTAGAGAATCCGTCACTAAGATTTTACCTCCACTGGCCACGGTGAGATTTCCTGTGAATGTTCCTCCAGTGGTAGATAACTTTGTGCCACTAAACGAGTTCAGCTGTGAGTATGATATGGCCTGGGTGTTATCCGTCATCGTCCATGTGGTGGGAAATCCATATAATTTTTGGTTTGCCATCGATGTTGTTCTGTATAAGATAATCTTTGTATTATTGATGGTCAAAAGTTG
Source organism: Megalonaias nervosa (assembly GCA_016617855.1). NCBI lineage: Eukaryota > Metazoa > Mollusca > Bivalvia > Unionida > Unionidae > Megalonaias > Megalonaias nervosa. The sequence goes on along the minus strand of JAECUM010056762.1, from coordinate 6,059 downwards.
ATCATAACCATCACTGTTAACTCTGAAATCTTCATCGGCCTGGACTACAATTGCTGTATAATTTCCGCTGACATCTTTGTCGATCCAGATAGAGCGATCCATGGTACCAAAGTGATAGATCATAGTCATTCTCGTGTTCAACCCCGAATACACTCCAGCTCGTCTAGAATTCTGCGATGTTGTTCCAGATGGAGGTGATGACATGGTAAGATCGCTAGTAACTTGGCCAGTCACTTCTAAATTTCCAGATATCACACCACCAGTTTTATCATATCTGTTAGCCAGTGCCACATCAAGATCTGCTGATGAGACGGCATGAGAGGATACAAGAGCCTGTCCTGTTGGAGCTGGTGAACCATACAGAATTTTTCCTCCCATTTAAATATTTCCTGTCATTTCTCCTCCTGTGAACGACAATTTAGTCTTTGCCAGTCTATTTGTGTGCGACCATGGCGAGGCATTGGAGTCAGGCGCAGGGTACCTGACATTGCCCAGATTGGTGATGGCGTAACCGTTCATGTTGAGATTACCCTGCATGGGGTCCCCGGCGCGATTGACCTTTTAATCCAGCTCATCCTGGCTGGCAGAATCACTGATTCTTGTTGCTATAAGCGTTTAAAATGAAGTGTAGGGCAAGATTGATCCACGTGGTGAATTATATAGAAAATGAACATCATTGATTTCGACACGAAGACGTCAACGAAGCGCACCAGTATCATTTGTTGATCCTGGATGGCCATTACATGATCGTGGGTCCGACCAGTCGTGGTAAAACGAATCTGCTCATGAACATACTCCGGAACAACATGCTCAGCTACGACTGCGTGATCTTTATACAAGCTCAATCATGTGCAATTTTTATCACATTACCTTAGTATACGAAAACCATGTACTCGAGATTTACCCCCAGTTATCTTAAGTTGAACTACGATACTCCGGTGGATGACTCGACGACCGAATACCAGGACACGAACAGCACCAATCTCAATGCGAGCACGCATAGAAAAATAGAGACGCGTGAAGATGTGTACTTGCTTCCCCATAAGGCCTTTCTGGAAGTCCGGGGGAAAATAACCTGTGGAAGTTGGAGGAAATTATGTAGCAGGATCTTGGGTCGCGCTGCAGAACAACGGATGGTCGTTATTTAAGTCAGCACAATACCAGCTGAACAATCAGACTGTGGAAGAAATCAATGGTTACTTACCACTAGCCAGCACGATGCAGATTCTGATCATGTTCAGCTATGACTAAACGCGACCGTTTGCTTCCAGTATGTGGTGGTTCAGAGAACCGAGTACTGGAGAGGCCATCAGCACCGATGTTTCCAGTGGCTATTAGTCTTGATGTCACAGGAGACCTTTTGAGAAACAATTATGCTTTCGCACGCAATGCCAGATACAATGTAGGATTTGCTGCTCGACTTGCTCTCACGGATTCCGGTATTGAAATCTGCATGATGCTTCCACTGAGCAGCATTTTTTGGAGTGTGCTGAGATATCCGCACGGTGTTCAGAGGAGTGAAGCACACGCTTGTTCTGGAAAGAGGTTCTCCTTTACAGTAAACGTACTTATCAGCAATTTCAGCGGATAGACAATTCAAAATGTGGATGCCCAAAATCACACACTCCACTACTCACACGATTTACATGCAGCAATTTGCCGCCGATAACACAACAATGTCATAGCCGGTAGCTACCAGTCCAGGCAGCGAGCTTCCCAGGCACGTGTTAGTGACATTTCAGCTGGCGGCACGACAGGCAAACCAGGAAGGAAACAAACATGTGTTTGACAATCTGGGTTTATCTCGCATTCACGTCAGGGTCAATTCAAGACAATATCCAGAGCGAGAACTCGGATGTAATTTTGATGTGGCTTCAAGAAAGTACTCCTTTCAGTATATGACGTGGATACAGGCACGCAGATATCGTTGGACGATTGTGACAATTTTTGCATCCCATTTTCCATTTCGATGTATCTAAATATTCCGAGCGCCTCAAAGATTCACCAGCCGATATAGAAATCAGGTGGACTATTGCCAGTCCTGCTAATGCACATTACGTGTGTTACGCTCTGGTGGCATCAGACAGATTCATGACGTTAGAGTGCTAAATGGAAAAATGAACATATATATGTATAGACAATGCCTAAAAATCAAAAGTCAAAAGATCGTCGTACCACAAAGAGTTAAGGTGGTTCTGGAACCACAACTGGTAGTTCTATTGCCAGCACTAAAACTCCGTTCGTGAATACGATGGCGCTAAAATATTTCCATCGGTTCCTGCACCACTAGGACTTGCTGCGGCGACAGGAGCCATCACTGTAACCACACATAAGGCGGTGATGGGAAATGGTCTTGCCCGTAGCAGAAACTTCCGCCAGAAACGTGCCATCGTGACGTCGTTACAGGTTATTGAATCAAATCCGTCAAAAGAAAAACAAATAATAATAACATCTGTTTTTAATATAACAAAGTCGTACGTGCCAGTAGATTTAATTCTGTCACCGAAGCAAAAGAAAAGTATTGCTGTGGCGGCCACACTCAAAAGGCCCATATCGATCAAACTTAAGTCGTCGGTGTTAACAGGACCTGACAGGCTCATGCTGACTCATCGCCAAGCTATATCAGTAGCTAAACATGGCGCTGCACGAAAAGGAATTGTTCTTAATTTGTCGGCATCACACCTGTCCAAACAAGGAGGATTCATCGCACCCTGTTAGCAGGAATCGCTGGAACGTTACTTCCAGGATTGCTCAGCATCCGAAAAGGACTTCAGCTTCCTGGAACAACACGGGGTAAGTGAGTTTCAAGAAACGGAGTTTCTCGACGAAAGAAAAGAAATTAACACGGGAAACAACGTTTCATGCAACCACATTGCCCATGTCTAATCTTGACATCAAAAAAATAATCAGCACCGAGCGTTAAAAGTTCAAGGGTGTATTTTCTAAGGATCAGATTCCTGATCAAATAACACCCAACGAGAGCTGCGTGATTAACCTGCAAAATTATTATGATGGATCTGAATCTTACTGGGTTGCTGTGGTGAACGATCCACACTACGGCAACGTCGAGTATTTCGATATCGTTTGGTTTACCTCCTCCAGATGAGGTTATACGTTACATCAAGCAACCCTCTAAAGGTGCAGTCTACAACTCACTACAACTTCAAAACGTCAACGACAGCACATGTGGATAGTACTGCATCGATTACATCAAACGCAGACACGGCGGTAAATCACCCGTCGAGACAATTTTATCACTTGCTTCAGGAAACACTGTTTCCAACAACAACGTTTCCTAAAATTCTGTTTTCCAAAACAAGAATGTCAAAATAGTTTGAACTATAACATATAACAGCCAACATGAACTCGTGTTGCCTCAAATGTATAAAATTAGACCGGGGAATTTCAATCCCACAGAGATGTTGGCCAAAAATAATCGCCTCTCGATTAAATCGAGGTGTGCAGTATGTGGTTAAAAAAAATCACACTCAGACACCATCCGCAACTTAGTGTCATTTCTCTGTATAGGAAATGTACTGCAGATACTCCGACGTGAACACAAGTTGCGAAGACCTTCGCGTAGAGAGAAATCTGTGCGTGGGGAACTGTAAATGCTGTGGACACCGACAAATTCTAGGTGGCGCCGTGGATATCCATGCACTGATCGGGAAACTCCCAAGGCCTCGCAGAGGATGGACGTTACCAGGACATAAATACACAGGATAGTTGAATCCCTTAGAACAGCAACTGGATGAAAATGGTCAGCCTTTGCCTGGTCTTCCTATAACGACGTAGATGCCATCGCGATGAGACATGATATCTGTTACAGAGATGATATCGACGACAAAAATTTCAGAGAGCGAGTAGACAGAGCTCTTGTGCGTGCTATCATAGGCACTAAAGATAAGTTGGGTTTAGACGTGCCAGGTAAAATGAAAAAGTCAGGTGAGGTAGTAGATCTTTCGTTACCGGAACTGAAAGTTCTCGCAGAAGAACTGCATAAACCTGCGCGTAAAAATTATCCACGACGTAGAGTCATCACGGTCTCAGCAGACTATATATGGTCTGAAGATCTCGTCGACATGAGAGATTACAGCGCGTACAACGATCATTTCAAATATCTCATTACGGTCATTGACGTTTTAGTAAATATGCATGGCAAGTTCCTCTGAAAAACAAAAAGGAAATTCTATCGTTCAGGCGTTTGATAGCATTGTAGGTGAAAGCAGACCCAATAAATTATGGGTAGATCATGGTAGTGAATTTTATAACAAAACCGTTTCAGATTGGCTTCAAAAAAATAATATTGTCTTGTACATCACATACAATCAGATCAAAGCCGCCGCTGTAGAGTGGTTTAACAGAAAAATCGCATGTGGAAGAGATTTACCAGCGATAACACCAACCGATACTTAGATTTGTTGCCAGAAATCTTTGACAAATACCATCACAAAATGGCACCGCAGCATTAAAATGACTACCACGGAAGCATACTCAATAAACCCACAGGACAAAAAAGAACAAGACACAGACTCCTTCATTTTTCGATCTAAATTTAAAGTAGGTGGCCACGTCAGAACCAGCAGACAAAAAAACACCTTCGACAAGGGATACACACCTAACTGGACTGAAGTAGTCGTCGTCGTCGATGCCATTCAAAAAACCATTCCAGTCACCTACACGCTCAATGATTTATCAGGAGAGCCCATCCAAGGATCTTTTTACGAACAGGAATTACAGAAAACCAAGCAAAACCTGTTTCAGAGTCGAAAAGGTGATCTCCACCAAAGGAAAAAATCTCTCGTCAGATGGTTTGGGTATCCTGAACAATTCAACTCGTGGATTCCAAAGAGATCTCTAGAGCTTCTGAAATAATCTTATCATACACCTCACACACTCTTTTCTAACATAGGCTTACATTTCGCAGCTTGCTCATGAAGTCCAATCAGCTCCAATATGCGCTTAAACACATACTCAAATTTTATAAATTTCCCACGATCCGGAAGTGGATGCCGAGTCAGCTATTCAGCAGTTGATTAAATCGATCTCGCTCCAGCGCTGACAAATTAAAACGCATCTACTTATTTTTATGGGTATTGCTGATTATATCGATGCACCGGTCGCTGATAAATTTAGCAAAACCTCATCCGTTCCTCGAACTCATACTCGTAATCGCTCCTTTCACAATAAATCATCTCAGGAACATAACTCAGGTCCTTATTCGCATACACTATACGCTCCTTCACACGCTTCAGTATATCCTCAGACTCAGACTCATTAAAATCAAGCATCGGAAAACCACAACGATCTTGTCTATATCGATTACTCCTCCAATGCCAACACGTAACATCCATCTTCGCTATACTACAAGCACATCTCTAACACGACGCGCAGGAAAATCAAGCACGATTTTCAGTGGACCTTAAGTGTGCCAGAACCCCCATCCCTATTAGACAAAATCACCATTTTTTCTCTGCCTGAGCCAGAACCCCCATCTCTATGAGCTTGAATAAAGGTCAGCCAGAACTCCCATTTAACTATACTACTTATATATCCCTGTATATTAAACCCTACCGAAAAACTTACTGTTCTTCCTGTCGGCCACTGTTGCCATATTTAATATTTATTATTCCGTCTTCCTCCCTATGCCCCCGTCAGTGACTGCCTTATGCATATGTATGTATGTACGTGTGTGTCTGTGTGTGTGTGTGCGTGCGTGCGTGTATGTGTGTGTGTGTGTGTCTGAGGATTTGCACGAAGAGAAACCATTTTACGCCTGATAAATTAGACAGCTATTACAGTAAAAATGAACACTTTAAATTCTGTCAACAGAAACTGCATGTAAACACATCAAACTTCTTCTTACAACATATTGCAATGCATTATCTAATAGTATTAATCTTATAATAAGGCATATCTGTACAATTACATAGGCTGCCATAGGACAACATTATAAAATGTGGACTAGAAATAAGGGACAAGTACAAAACATTGGTCAGGATAGGTCATTTTTCCAGGTCAGGATAGGTCATTTTTCCACCTGTCCTGGATATATATAT
>JAECUM010056760.1:0-14339 GCA_016617855.1 Megalonaias nervosa | reverse complement strand
CGATGGCTCCATGATCATGACCATGGCACTAGGGTACAGAAAGTTAGAGCCGCATAGTCCAATTTCACTTTGGAAAAAGTGATACATTTTTGAAATTTTAACATGTTTTGTTCTGTGTCGTAAGCTACATGTCCTAAAAATAATAGCAGATATATCTCCTAAATGTAAAAGAAGACCGTTCCGGTGGCCTAGTGTTTAGACCGTCTGCATCAGATGCGGGAAGTCGGTGGTTCGAACCCCGGCCGAGTCATACCAAAGACTTATAAAAATGGTACTAACAGCTGCCTCGGCAGTAATAGGTTAGTGTTAGGACTGGTCGGCCTGGTGTTAGGATAATGCGACTGGGTGGAACATGTTCCTACGTGTCTGCAATATGATGCCCCCTCGGTTATAGACATCACTATAAACTGCCACACTGCAGACATCACAGCGATATGACTTAAACATTGTTAAAGCAACGTTAAAAATCCAGTTCAGGCACACACACACACACACACACACACACACACACACACACACACACACACACACACAGACACACACACACACAGAGACATAACACTGAAAGTCATAATTCCATTATGTATATACCAGTGTATGATTCCGTCGAAACAAACTGCGTAATCAGTGTTCTTACTCATAGGCAAAATACTGTTTTAAATATATCGAAAGCTTTACCTTAAAACCATAATTGTTTACCTATTTAAAACAAATATGAACTTATTATTGAAATTTGTTTGCCCAAAGTCCCCATTTAATAGCAACTAATTTCTTACTTTTAGTGCATACATTTTAATTTGATAGTTAAATGTTGAGCGTTTATGGGCCTTAGTTTCTAGAATAAAAAATTTACTGAAAACCCTTAACCATTGGTCATCAGAACCGGTCCTCAAAATATTCCGCTGGCGATCAGAATTTTATTGAAAGCCCAAGATCACTGGTCATGAAAAGTTGACTATAAATCGTAAACCTGTATCACTCAAATTTTACTGAAATCTCCAGGCCACTAGCCCCTAAAATTGGTGATAAACACCGCCTCATAGCATTTAACTTCAACTATCTTTACTTGAACATGATTTTTCCAACGATTATAACCAAAACACTAGGGAAGAGCGCCAGCACGTCCTTTAGTGCAGCAAATCTACTCCTCGAGCGAGCGAAGCGACTCATGAAGGTCTTTATATTCTTCAAATTTATTATTTTCAAATTCATGAATTATTTAGAAACATACTGGCCTTAGAACTAAGTCAGTAAATCAAACAATCATGAAATGTTCGACACAAACTCACATTCAAGATTGGAATTCAATAGGACAACCACTAGAATTCATTCTAAATCCTCCATACGTTTGGATTTGTGATCATAGGATTATCTGGAGTTTGCTCCACTATACTCTAAGTTACTGTTAAATTTTCATTTTACAAATTGGTCTACACTATATAATTTCCATGGGAATAACCAAGGTCCTGAATTCAAATATGTATGCATCTCTCTCTCTCTCTCTCTCTCTCTCTCTCTCTGTATATATATATATATATATATATATATATATATATATATATATATATATATATATATATATATATATATATATACTACTATGTGTGTGTGTGTGTGTGTGTGTGTTTGTATGTGTGTGTGTGTATGTGTGATTTGGATTTATAACGTAGCTTTAACAATTGTTTAGTCATATCGCGACGATGTCTGTAGTGTGGTATTTTATAGTGATGTCTAGCACTGAGGCATCATGCCGCAGACATGTATAATGATGTCCCAGTCACATTATCTTGACACCAGGCCGACCAGTCCTAACACTAACCTCTTAATGCTGACCGCCAAACGAGGCAGCTGTTAGTACCATTTTCATAAGTCTTTAGTAATTACTCGGCGGGGATATATATATATATATATATATATATATATATATATATATATATATATATATATATATATATATATATATATATATACAGTGGAAAACTAGTATCTAACTATCCTGAGCGCTTTCGACTCTCAATGAGTCTTTTTTAAAGGCAACTACAAAACATAGACAAGACAAACAAATAAAATGCAAAAACCGTTGTGTTTGCAAAACGTTACATGGCTGTTTCTACAGAAATTAAACCTTTAAATTTATTATATTTCCACTAGTTTATTTCAGCTTGTTGCGGATGCTGGAAAATACTTTTATTGACCTAGAAATCGATAAGCCATAACGGCATCTGTTGTATGTAAATTTTTGTAATCGTAAATTTGGGCTTACCTAAATCTACATAAAACAACAGGTGTCATTATTTAGCAAATGTTTGACGACCAATAGTCTAGGGTTTTCATGAAATGTTGATCACCAGTGGAATACGTTGAGAACAAATACTATGATGGCTAGCGCATTAGTGTTTTCGTTGAATTATTCTGATGACCACTAGCTTAACGGTTTCAGTAAAATGTTCATTTAAAATAACAAGGCCACAATCGCTCACATTTTTAGTAAAATAGTTAAGAATTAGACACCAAAAGTTATAAACGTAGATGCAACTTCTTCAAAGTGTGTTCTTTTCTGGTCAAGTTGTAAAACAAATAGATAAAAAAATTTGGAAATTATGGTAAAAAGTTAAGACTTTTAGGGTACAAAGCTAGAATTTTTGTAATCAAGCGCTTTAAAACATTGCGTTTAGCAATGATTCAAAAATGGACAAAACCGCAGAGTAAAATGGGTTAAAATAATATGTGTATTGTTTATTTCTAGAAAATAGCATGTCCAGGCAGTAGTTTCGTCTCTCTCTGAAATAGGGCGCCACCTATGGAGGAGTTGTCTAAGGCACTTATCCTTTAAATATCATTCAAATATCTCACCTCTGTCCGAGTGAGCTCAAATCTACGCTTAGAGAACATGGGCCGTAAAAGGCATTAAAGCCACAGAATACCCAGAACCTATGTGAAATAGAATTAATTTCGTCAGCTGACAACTGACACGCTTTGAAGTATTATGCGTCGTTTTATTACAATGTAAATAAAAAAGCCAATTTTCCCATCAAAGTATACGACGATAGCTCAAACATTAACAGTATTTAATTATTGTACCTTTACAGGTCAAATTGTCAATCACGACCAGTGCAACCCATGCACATGTCAAAAGAATGGACAAATTACATGCGAGAAGATCGAATGCCCCAACATTACATGCAGGCACCATGTGGTTCCCAACGAAGAATGCTGTCCTGTATGTCAGTGTATTCGGGGCTACAAACGCTACCTAGCCGGTATCTATATATCTCTGTGGTAATTTATCTATATTTTGCGCGTTTATGTCTATGTATCGTATTGCCAGCATAGACTTGGGAATAACGTTGTTTTACTCTCTCTCTCTCTCTCTCTCTCTCTCTCTCTCTCTCTCTCTCTCTCTCTCTTATGTTTTTGATATTTTAGGCGTATTTTCTTGCAAAACTGATTTTTATGTGTCTGAGATGGTGACATCAGCGACAGTCGCTTATATCGTTCGTGATTGTTTTAAAACCGTCTATATGTGGCTGCTTTATTTTCATTCATCTGAAGTATCAGTTCTGTTGTTTAGCGCAGTTCCTTATTCCACCTTACGGATATGTTCCCATGACACATATTCACTGTGCTTCCCAGTCCTGAAGTTATTTTAAAACTGTAGTGTCACGTGACTGTTTCTACATAGTATAGTTTTATATGAGTAGACAGCGTTTGGCACTACGATAAGCTTATGCATATTGGAAAAAATATTGACACATGCCATATAGAGGAAAACGATACACCAGGAACAAGGTGCACTTTTATGCAGTATTCGGCACTTCCATTCCTTGGTACCGCAAAAGGCAAGCTTCCAATAATCTGCATGATAAGTATTTTGCTCTTTATGCTGATGTTGTTGTTGTTTTGTTTGTGCATTTGTGTGATGTTGGTGTTGTTTTTATTATTTTAAGCTAACGACTACAAAATTATCAAAAGGGGACATCAGATCGTTCTTTAATGGACACTGACTAAATTCGGCTCTCAAATCTGTATAAGATGTAGAATTTAAAAAATTCCCCTGTAAATGTAATATGATTAAATTATATTTTGAAAGAGACTATTGTTTCAATTTTATTTAGCCTTCTAGCCGAAAATATATTCGAGCAGCATTCATTATTGTTATGGACATTGTTTTCTAATGTACGTCCGTTTCAATCGACTTTAATTTCATGTGAATTGAAAATGAGATACTTTATGTAAACGGTTTGGTAGGTACGAACCGATGTTTCACAATCGACGTAAGTATTTCTCTTCAAATTACTTCAAAATTGTAAATAAAAATACCTCTGAACATGTGTTCTATCCTAATAAATTTAACCATAGAAGTGTTATTGAAGTAATAGATTAGGAATGAGGATGATGATCATGATAGTTATTACTATTATTATTATTATTATTATTATTATTATTATTATTAAGGCGAAATTGTGAAGAATGCGACTTGTAAGCCGCGGGTTTGCCAGTCTAATGGTAGCATTAAAGTAGAACCCGTGCCATGTCCGGATCTTCAGCTTCAGTGTGTAGACCCTATCATTCCACAAGGAAGGTGTTGTCCCGAATGTCAAAATGGTGAGTTGGTGTAATTACCTGTGAACAAAGAACATACACAATGATGTTAATTTCAAAATGATGTGTATAATTTGGATGATCAAGGGTAATAATTTTGACGTAAGAATGGACAAAATCATGTTTTGGGAACAAAACAAAAATTGAAGAACCAAAGGACATGGACATTTCCCAGAGGAAATAATGTGCTAAATCTAAGCTTACAGGGTTGCTGCCTAAAAATGGAAGATATAAACAACAGGAGAATTCTAAGCGAATCTAGAAGCACAAGCAAACATTTCAATTTTGAAATAACTGTTTGAAGTTAGTTATATATGGTCCACATCTTATAATTATTATTAACACGAGAAAATGATTTGTTGAATTATAAAGCCTAGCTCAATCAACACTTGCAATTTATTTATTTAAAACAGAAAAGCTTTTAACATCGTCTTAAAACATCGTGAATCGATTTGATTTAATAAGAATATTTCTTTATTGATATTTCTAATTCAGTCTAGAATTTACTGGCATTAACACATGTTTCTCATTGCGTTCATATGATAGTCTTTCATGCGAAGCAAGCAGGGGACACCCGACTAAGGATCTGAGTGTGAGTGTTGTAAAGGTTTTGTACTGCAATTTAATTGCATATTTAGATTTACTGAATGTTTGCAGTCTTTTAAGTGCGACAACCATGGGTTTGTACTCTCAGTGTATTGATGGTCTTCACTCGGCCATTTGTACCTGGAATAGAAAGCAATACACAAATGAATTGCAACAGTAAGACAACTAAAGGCTGTAGCTACATGTGGGAACAGATTGTTTGACTTTATATTTGACCCAATTGTGCAATACTGAAATATGATATATAGAAAGATTCTTTTTCTAATTTATATTATTGTTAATTAGATTTTTAAAAAGGTAATATTTCTTCTTATAATTCCAGGGAAAACTTGCGCATACGGGAAAACCGTTATTCGGTACGGGGAAGACAAAGTCGTTGGGAGTAAAATATGTCGTTGCGGAGGACATCCGTGGTTCCCAAACGCATTCTGCACTGAACAAAAAGTCTCAGTAAGGCTCCTGAAAAGAATTGGAAAATATCTGGCTGATTATAAACCCTAATTTGAAGTATATCATGACTTTATTCAGTCAGTAAGGAATAACGAAAAACACCTTAACCTTGAGAACTGTATCTTATTCTGATTTCTGAGGCAAAGTAATTAAATAGATACAACCACAGGAAATATTATACTTTTTATCGTGTTATTAAATGTTATTTGCTCTAAGTATTAATGTCTACAATAACTATTTACACATTCAAAGGCTAATTAAGTCCAAAAAAGACTTGCAGGATGTGGCTATCCAAAGTAAAATAATCTTCATGGCACAGGGAAAAATATATGAGAGTTCGACCAAGTCCTGAGGGGTGAGAAATGGCCTTAAGCCAAAGATATGACTTAAACTTGTTACTATACTTCGTAAAAGTAATATTGTCAATGACTGGCACACAGAATGTACCGTATCGGGATACAAAGCATCTTATCTTCCTTAGGCGATCATGTTACACTGTCTTGCTTAGTTGCTTAGTTCAGTGTAATAAATTATTGCTCCTGTTTCGGGCGAAATCAAGATCTCGTCACTTACGTCATATGATGTTCACTCCGCCTCCCCCTCGTGGGACATGAGATGCTTTGGATGAAACATTTTTATATCCCCCATCAACTAATGGCAATACATGTATATTGTCTTTACAATCAAAAACTGAAAAAATAGACCTATTATGATATGTTGGATCTTCATTCATCCGAAGGAAGCGGATGATGGTTTCATTGCAATCACAACATGCCTTATTTCCAATAATAAAAATCGACATACTTTCAATAATAATATGTATGATAAATACCAATATGTCTTCAAAACTATGGTCACTGAAATAATGCGCTTGTTCAAATGTATAAGTGAACATGGGGGCATGAGAACCTTCTTGAAATGAAGCAACTGTAAAGTATGATATCAGGAATGGAATTAAGGAAAGATCGACAAGGTATTGTGCTTATGTACACTAAATACACATACAGACTATATTAAAACCTTCTCAGATCTTCAGATCACATGTCAAGCAATTCATAAAAGTATAAAAGTTTAAAATAAATATAATGATCAGTAGTAACGTGAACACTGTTGCTCAAGGGGGAATTGACATTACATTGTATGTTTAACAAAGTATGGGCACTCTGGGGGACAAGGGAAACGAAATATGTGGGGCTTTCTGAGGCGCAAGGGAAATTTGACAATGTGGAGCATTCTACTATCTAGCACTTATTTACCAGATACCCACACTGCACAAAATAAGATCAAATGCGGCGTGTTAAGTGTCAAATCACCTACACGTGTCTATCCAATTCGCATTTATAGTGACCAATATCCCATATAAACCATCCAACACGGGAGTTAGAGGGACAAATACTTAGTTATTTACTATACAGCACCCCACCTTGACTATCCAACATGCCGTGTGTAGTGATTAGGACACCAGAAAAACTATCCAACATGCATACAATGTCACACGTTGCGTGTAGTGACCAACATACCGCAAATACTATTGAACACACTATCAAACACATTGTGAGTGGTATTCATTACGTTTGGTGTGTCAAACACATCGTTCTCTACTACACAAAAGCCCAAGTTTACTGTCAAACACAGCGTGAATAGTGCTCAATACTGATTAAATGCCATCCAATACGCCTTGTGTAGTGACCGATAGCCCACAATTATTATCGAACACGGCGTATTGAGTCAACAATACCTAGTTATCTGTTAATCAACAGTAAGGGCTGAACACTCTATTAAACAAGAAGAAAATGCCTCGGACACAATTTAACAAACAAAGAGACACCATATCAGGACTTAGCAATCAAGCCAACAATTTTCCTGGTTCTCCACATTTATTTAAAATTTAGGGTCCAATGTTATTCACACTGCGAACGAGGATGTTAATGACAAAGCTAACATAAACACTTAAGATGAAAATACTAAAGACGAAGACAAATGCATGTAAGCAAACTTGTATTACTTAGATAAAGTTTAAATTGAATAACGAGTTGAATAATGTTCAGCTTTTGCGAGCCTTGGCGAGCAAAAGCTGTACATTATTCAACGAGTTTCATAAATTTAACATTACTTCATTATCCATTTGAGATTCTTTTTATCACATAGTTTTTATTTCAGTGGAAATTATTTATATAGAAAGAAGAACGATTAATTTCGTTGATTCTGACGACGGTGCACCTTTCATTTGTTGTGCATAAAATATAGTCCCAAACAAAGTTGAACTAGTAAAAGTAGATTGTAGTTTCTTACAAACTATAAATCAAAGGAAAAGATTCCATCCGAATAAACAAAACATTTTATAACGACAAAATCATTTTTCAAAACAGAATGATCAATGCGATGTGATGCCACATTGTCTGATACGGTACACAGTAGGCCTAGAGTACATGTTTACCCTATAATGTCACTTTCAGAACTAAACATTACATTGTTGCGATTTTCATGTGATATAGGATTACTGGATGCAAAAATTCCCACTTTTACTGGAATGCATTTGCGACCGGATATTTGCAGTATTTGATTTTGAACAATGGACTGTACAGAAGACGTAAACAAGTTTCTTTTTGAGTTGGATCTGCATCCCATATATTGCGTAAAGATGCTGTGGTTGGATAAAGGTCTGTCAGTTAGGAGACCCATTTATGTCCAGATTATTAGGTGAACAGAGGTGAGTTTATTTTCTTCTGTAAGTTAACATTTAAACCACGCTTGTATATACGGTGGATTCTATATTTATGTTACAGATTTACCGCCCCCCTCCCCCCACCGGCTATCAAATAAGCAATACCCTTAGTTTTACTTCTTATTATTGTTCTTGCTTTATAGTTTTACACCATTTTTTCATATAATGATATTGTTATACATGACATAACAAACCCTTGTAGGGGTAACATATCCATATTCAGACAGCCGAGATAATTTTTCCTCAATTTCCTTTTGCGAGTCGAGTTAAAAAAATGGCCGCCAAAAATGTTAATTCAAAACAAAACATTCCAGAAGGCGGGATTGAAAACGTTTTCCCACGATCCCAGCCAATCAGTAAAGAGGATACTGCAGAATAATTTCATGGGCTTATTTGGACCAATCAGAATCACATAAAGTGATATTTTAACATGTGGTAATATAAAAAATATGAAACTGCACATACGATAGGAAAAGTATACCTATTATGTGATAAATGTCTATGTAAAATATTCTAGAAGATGCTGTTTAACATGATACATTTACGAGACAGTCATTTAGGTAACTCAGACACGACAGTTTGTTAATTGTTTATTATGTCCTGCTGTTAATGATAACATTTTCTTCATAGAACATATCGGTAAATACTGAATTCATGTTAAGCGTATTTATTTGCGAAATTGCTTGATAACATAGACTGAAATGCAAAATTTAAAACAAAATAGGTTCAAAATTTTATTTGACATTTGTTAGAGGAAAAATGTCGGAAAGTATAAATTTCTGTGTTTGCTTTAAGCGTTATCCAACACGTACGTTCTGATCAATTGCATTGCCCGTTTAAAAAGAAAATGTCACATTTCCATTCGTTGTTCTCCTTACCCAAAGCTGAAAGCTGCCATATAGCCTTTTACCAGACCCAATCTTATTATGTCTACAAAACTGGTATTCCTGTTTTCAGTGTAAAGTTTGGTTGAGCCATCATTCATGTATAAGATGATAACGATGTCCGTCTTTCCACAGCAGGTTTTAATTAGAGGTAGGTCCTATTCCAAGCGAGTATCAAGATCATTTCTCTTTGCTATACAAATATTTCTTGGATCAGTGTCTGACATAAACAAACGTGAAAGAGACTATCCGTTGTTCGTACCTATGAAAAAATTTTGTACTTAATATTAATGAAACCCTTGTTAACTCGGCGTCTATGCAGACTTTTCGGAACATAAATGCAAAACACTTAATATTCAAGAAGCTCATCAGGGAACAAATCATTTAATAGTCGTAGAATTCATTGTGTCTTTAAACAAGAGCTGACAGCTACTTAATTTTCTATAATAATGCATTACGTGTGATCTATAAAGAACAAGCAATGATGTATAAACTAGGAAAGATTTATTGCGGTTAAAACTTATTCCTTAGTGGCTATACAGTAAGGGTGAGGAAAATAGTACATGTGTTTATATTTTATTAAGCAGTCACAAAGGCGCCGTAAGAGAATTACATGTGGAAATTCCATACATGAAGTAGCTTAGAATCAATCGACTTTAAGTACACGTTGAGCGTTTTATAAAAATTAATTCATTTTATTTACTTTTTATTTCTTCGATAAAATAAAAGTAAGATGATGGTAAAATGAAACACAATACAGTTGAAATATATTAAGGTTAGCTCTTAGTGAGAAATTAGATTTATTTGAGAATTAGGTTTAAAGTTTTCATGGGAAACGAATTCTTCATAATTGACATAAAAAATCATATCGTATTCGTTAGTCATCCAACATCATCAGTTTGGGGTTTTTGTTGATAAGGTCAGCGATTTTCATAATATGGTGAATACAATTCACACTGGTGCCTCTTGCTAAAACAATTTATGCAGCTAGTGAAATACGAATACATAATAGAATTCGATTCTACGTTTATCTGAATAGATAGAAGGGTAATCACTCGTGATAATACAATATTTCCCACTTCACTAGTGGACTTTTCCCGTTTATCCACTGTAAAATATCTTCTTTTTAGCTGTATGTGCAATCATATATAATTCATAGCAGAACATATATACCGAGCACAGATTTGCTTATCAATTTGACGAACCTTCCATTGCTAACGTTTTGGAAATAATATCAACCTCATGATGCGCCAGTCATAGTGCGAGTCCCGTAAATGTAACATTTATTTTATAATAGCCTCTCAGATCCAGATCATTCTATATTTTTCTCCGTCTTATATTTGCTCTCAAAGACTTTTATGCCTTTACTTGACATATCCTTAAACAAACAAATATATGGTATTAAAGCTGTCTCGAACTGACCGGTTGTTCTCTAGCCCTGTAAATGCAGATGTCGAAAGAGATCAATGGATGAAGACGATAAAAAGCTGATTATGTACAATCACATTGAAAGTGTTCTTCAGCATATCTTGGCTGTTCTCTGTAATCTCTATAGTTGTGTGTACATGATACATCTCGTCCTCCCTAGTCATAAACCAGCAGTTTTGCAGATCTAGAATCTGGTATGGAGTGCAGCATTTCTCAAGGACGCACGTACAATCAATGTCAGCACTACATGATGTCTATAAATAATAACATAGCACGTTGATTAAAATAATATCAAATAAGATATCTCACAATTAATTTTAAGTGTATGTTTGCATCAATTTTAAACAATAGGGAATTGATACCAAAAATTGCAATTCATTATCGTCCTTTAAAAAGCCAAGAACAAAAACAAAACAAAACAAAAAAAAAAAAACAATGAAAAAGAAAGACTACTTCCTGAAAGAGATGTAATAGATCAAAGGATAATCAAACTAATGCAATAACTGTCGAGTGAAGAACAAGAAACTTACAGAATCTTGACAAATGTTAAGATAAAATTACTTTAGAAAAATAACGGTTTTCAGATCTTCGCATGAACTGAACAATAAATTCAAATTTTTGGGGAGAGGAAAACAATGAAGCCAGGAAGTATTTTTGTTATGATGCAAGAAAAATTAATGGCAAAATTATACCGTTGCATCGTAAATGGAAGAATATGTGCACTTGTAATGTACAAATTCCTAATTAAATGAAAATAATTAGTAACGAATATATAAAGGGACCTAAAGATCTTACATCTGAATAGGGAGGACACGTAAGCAGGAAAAATAGAGAGAGATGCATCATGGAACCGTAATAAAATTTATATATTCTTTCTTATTTGCTCCAGGACATATCAAGACTGACTATTGGAATCTTGGAGTGAAATAATTGTATAGTAGCACACTATGTTTGATGTCTTTTTTCACGTATGTCTTCAAATCGGCAAGCGTATAAAGGGAACCGTTCAGGACAGAGTGTATGGAGTAATTTCTGCCTTTTGGTTTGGTTTTAGGTTTTGGAGAAGTTTGCGTAAACTTAGAGCACGGTAACTTGAGAAGCCTGGATAAATATGCCTGAAACGTCTTGAGTAAAGCAAACACTTTAACACAAGATACGACTTTATTCTTGCAATACATATATTTAATTGAAATGTTTGAATCAAGGACAATTGTTTGCATTGAGATATTACATACATGTTATAATTTTTCCGAACTATTTCATATCATACAATTATTGCCTTTTGATGAGGTTGGTACAGGAATTATCAACCTCAGAAGAAGTATAGTCACCTTGGCAACAAGTTGAGGTAAGAATAATTGTTATGTGTAGAGAAAATACTTTTATCGACCGAAATAAAACTCAGTGCTTTATCTCATTACTATACATGTTTAGTGCCATTCCGATCAAATAATATGTAAGAAACAGTCGGTTAAGTTTGAACTGTAAAGAAAATTGACAACTAATGGTGAATGAACAGTTTGATTTGTATTGTTTATATCAAACACTGATTTAAATTAAAATTATCAACATCATTAAATAAATATGTTAAAGAGCGAAAGTTAAGAAACAATTGTTCTTTATTGGCCCAAATGTTTCATTGAAAAAACTATACCATGGATTAATACAACGATAGCGTCAGACATAAGTAGGACAGACGGACAGGCAGATAGACGATTGAACAGATGGACAAACGAAAACGAAAACAACATTCCGTAACTGATTAATTATACATTGCTCCATATACCCTAGCATGCTCTACATACAGGAAATGAGGTCATGCGCCAGGCAAACCGTTGTAATTTTCGATTGCTTTCTAACAAGCGTTTTTTTTTTTTTAAATAACAAAAACAGATTCAGGCGATTTAACTAATCGGATCATATACTATGGAGTCATACATTAATTCAAGTTCGATTAATTTAAAACATTTGAAGTGAACTACACAGTACAGAGCTACTTGTGAAGAGAATTTAATTCTTAGAAAAAGTCGTAATCATTTTCTAAAATTAAAAGTTGCCAATTCGTGGCAACGCAGAAATTCTCATAAGCAGTATGTAACATAAGAGTTTCGTCCCGTTGGCAAAAGTTTACGAAATGAAATTCGGCAATGAATCCATCCTTACGGTTCTAAATATCACAGCAAAAATTAGGAAGTTAAAACGTGTGGCGGAAGACAATGTACTGCATACATTCTAATTTCATTTCGAGCCACATTTCAGAAGGACACATTTAGGTCAAGCTGCTAATGATGTGTCGTCGTGCAAGGAACCGTATATATTCCCGGACAGGATTTTCCTAATTCAGGTCAATATAACTGATATTTAAAAGAAAATGCCTCTTACGGCACATTGATACTGTGACGGCTTGTTCGTGCGGAAGCAAGTACCTTGTGGAAAAACTCAGACATATAGACCATTGGAACTCGTGTCAAATGGGATAGACTGCTAAAGACATTAAGACATACCATGTGGTCCTTCACTATTCCTTAATTGGTGATGTAATTCAATGTTCTCTAATTATAATTTACAAATATTTGTCAGAAGACGCATATTTTAAGTTATTCTTATACACCTGTATTGTTTTTGCCAGAAATTATTTAAGGAGATATTAACATGTTGCCCTATCTTTGAAAGTTTACAAACATGCCGTTTGATCAACCGCGCAAATATATTCTTCCAGGTGTTATTCCGTTGATTTGATATCACAGTTAAGAGATACATTGCGAGAAGTGAGTCTTGTTAAGTGAGCGTCTTTACACAAATGTAACACGTACAGTAGCTCAAAGGCCGGATATGTATTTATTTATTTACTTATTTATTTATTACTTATTCTTAAAATAAGTAATATAAAATAGTGAAGACAACAAGCTTCGTAAAATTTAACAAATAATTTATTTCCCTAGAATACAAAGTGAGAAATGAGAAAAAGGACTTACGGTATTGTGAATTAAATCCCAAAATAATCTAAGAATTAAAGACACAAGTCCTAGTAATAAAACGTCCTGAATAAAACTCAGTTCAAGTCCAGAAGAGATCCAAAATTGAAGGCGATGACGTGTCTGCTATGGCCTGCGAAGTGCTGATGTGTCATCAGTCTCATGTTGAGTCACAGAAAAATTATTCCAGGTTTGAATTCTGTATAAATTCCAGCGAATGTCTTTATTCAAGAATTTTGTCAGAACACTTTTGTATTTCCAGAGAAAATAATCACCTGCATTCAAGAATTTGAAGAAAATAAAATTCAACCCAAACTTGTCACAATATAATACAACGCAACGTGCTAGATGCTAAAGCAGGGCTGGTAAATCCTCACAGTCACAAGATAATATGGTTCTCTGCTTGCCCTCAGATCACAATTAGCATTTTCTAAAAACAACCATTGCCTAATGTAAAATAACCTTCGAGAATGATCTAACGAGCCTTGTTAATTTACAACACAATAGCCTAAAGAATTAACGTGGAAATCTCCAAAACCCTGACCCTGATCAACATATTGACTCCTTCTTTTTTACCTGAATAATAATCCTGATAATAAGCTCATACACATAAATGAATTTAATTTTTAAATAAAAGAAAAAAGTCAATCAGGTCAAACAGAAATGAAC
>JAECUM010056758.1:0-15861 GCA_016617855.1 Megalonaias nervosa | reverse complement strand
TAAAACTAATCTCGTTAAAATTCCACAAAAACAAATTAGGAGTATCGTACACACAACAGAGTCAGGATCATCAACATGGACACCGCAAAATAACACTATCAAACATACCGCGGAGGTCACTGGTGTGTACAGGCTATCCGTGTTTAGTTCTGCAAAATTTAGGATATTTACCAAGTATCTATGGCGTCATTCAACCGATAATTTTTATGGAACTGTATCTATAGTGTTAAATAAAGATACCGAAGAAATGTTTATGTTGAAACCATCTGATAAAAAATTAACCTCGGCGTCTTACTGGTGGTGTCTCCTCAATCAATTACTTAATATAGTATAATGATAGACGTTCAGCGATACAGATACAATCAAGTATGTGCGCAGCAAACTAAACTAAAAAATATCGTCGACGATTACACAATAAAAGTGAAAAAATATCGAAGACGCGTGGTTGTCGTTGACATAGTTGTCTATTCAGTTTCTGCGCTCATTGCTGGAACCGGTGTAATATTGTCAACGTTGACAGCGTCAGTGACTGCGCCTGTAGTTGTAACGATTATCGTTTCATCCGAAACAACTATAGCGGGTATTTTTAGTATTACTGCAAAGAAGATAGATACATGCACGAATGCAAAATTAAACGAGTATGTGGTAAAATTACATACAGAAACGACAGCATATTCCAAACTATCATCGTTGATTTCGTCGGCGTTCAACGATGGCAGAATATCCGATGAAGAATTCAGCGCGATGGTAAAAATCTACAATGAAGTATTTGACGAAAACATTGAAGAAATCAGGGATTTAGAAGAATAATAGTATCATAATGACATCACAGGAATTGCTACAACAAATCGTCACTAATACTGCTCCGTTAAGTACTACAATGATATCAGCGAGTTCAACTAATCCTGAATTCAGTATTAATTTTAAAACTGCAATACCAGCAAAAGAAATTGCATTAGCGCAATTACGGGTTTATTATAGTTGGCCAAATATCAGGTCGAAATCGTTTGGTGGACTTCCGCCGAATAATTCATTAGTATTTGCAAATAAAAACAAACCTGATGGAACTCCAGATTGGCAAGTAGTCAATATTCCAACGGGCAGTTATCAGATAGAACAGATCAATGAAGAATTCCAGCGCAGGATTAAAACTATTACAGGAAAAGAATCAAAGATTGCCATTACTGTTCATGAGCCAACGCTGTCATCCGCGATAGAAATAAATTCTCCAGATTATGCCGTGGATATACATCAATCTTCGATCAGAACTGTGTTAGGATGGCCAGAGATTCAGCCAGTAACATCGTTACTGCCACCAGAACCACGTCGAGATGAGTTTTTGACAACCGAGCAAAAATTTATCAAAAGTCCAACTTATCGAAATGATACTCCGTGGAGCATTGATAAATTTTTTACTGATGGACAAGACAAAATTTCTGATTTGGCAGTTAGACATGGAAACGTAATAAGTTTTTATCCACACCATATCACCATCGTTGTATTACCAATAATGATAGAAGAATTTAACCGGATATTTGTTGATGTTAAAAACTTAATCGCTGATCTGATACAAAATTACAACGAGGACATAAAAAAACATCATAGAATCAATCCAACATCTAATCAAATAATTGATATCGATTATGCTAAACATGTTACAGTCAAAAATATACATAAATTTAACTCATCTCCATTTATTAAAAAAAGCGATATTGAAAAAATTGAAAACGAATATAAAAAACTTGAAATCGATAAATTTAAACAATCAGTTATCGATCTGATCATAAATAATTTTCCAAAAATCCTTGAATCATGGAGAAAAATAGCTCCACCGCCAGATATTCTCAGATACAATAATAATCGTTACAAAGAAGGCCGTCATGTCTCGCCGGGCATCGTCAATATAACATCAATGATCGCAGTCAATATAGTATGTGATGTCATCGACGCTAGTTATCAAGTTGAAGATGAAAAATCCAATCAAACCCAACAAGGATAAATTCTATATTCATTTACCCCTCAAGTACCCCCAGGCTATTTGATTGTATCAGAACCAATCAACGTTGTTTATCTAAAATGTCATAATCCACTCTTATCGCGGATACATTTCAAACTTACTGACCAGACTGGACACTTGCTGGGCCTTAGGTCAGAGATGCTAATTATAAATCTGTATGTAAGATCGTAAGATCTCATCGTAGAGCGTCATCGTAGAAAACACCAAGCAAATAAAAAAAAAAAATGTCCCTTGACTAAGTCAAGGATAAAATATTTTTTTTACCCATGATTTCATCCGTGATTGTATCACGGGGTTAGAAATGAATTATCCATCTTGTTTAGCTGATACCACGTTACAGGTGACATCATTGGTTTCGTTGTCAACGTCACTACATTCACTTTCACTAGTACCGGAGTCACACTCGTCGTTATCTTTCGCCAGTAACTCTTCCGCAACTTCGTTCAATGACTCCGTCACCGTGACATTTGTCACAGACATAACATCTCTCAACTGTTTTATATGAGCGTGTACAAGTCTTTTTGTTTCGTATTCGTGAGATAATTCTGACCTAACATTTTTGATTGAAAGTGAAAGGGGAACAAATAATTTTACCTGCGTATCTGTAATTGCTGCCAGCAATTGTAACATCGCCTGCTGGATCAGCTTTATGAATCTATAATCGGAGGTCAACGTATATCTATTTTCGGATTTCCGAGATTGTAATGATTCAAAATCACGCATAATTTTTTCAGGATCAAGTTCATCAGATATTTTTATACCGTTGTGTTGTAATTGCTTAACAGCAACAATAATAGCATTAATATTTTCATCATTCATTATATAATACATATTTGTTTAAATAAAAATATATTTCTGAATTAATATAAAAATATATTTCTGAATTCTGAATAAAAATAAATATAAATATATTTCTGAATAAATACAAAAATAAACAGCAGCGGTGACGATACGTCTACCATTTCGCAGGTCCCGTCATTGCCAGTAAAGCCTTTACCATGAGGTCCTAAGAGTCCTTTTCATGGGTGCCTTTGTTATGGCACTTTTCACTTGGAAGGCCTTTTCTTATGGCCCACAGGCACTCTTCATGGTTAAGGTCTCTCTTATGACCCACAGGCACCTTATGAGGCTTTTTCCTCCGGCGAACATTCTTTCTGAATGCCCTTGTGTGGGGTACCCTTCAGTGTCAGGTTACGAGCTCACATCACCCTGCTGTTTATTTTAGGGGCGCCAGCACATAGACACCCCCAGCGAATTCCTAATGTGCGAAACGAAATATTAGAAATTCAGAGGGCTGTCTAGGCATATTGATTTCATGTAACCCCCCCCAATCAAACCCCGGGGTAAGTGCAAAACGGCACTCACCACGTTGTTCAACATGGTGAGGGGTACATGAAATCTCTTGGGGCTGCTGGTGTCCCCAATTATTATTAAGAAAAATTGGCATCGGATCGCCATCCCTGACAATATGTCCGGTACAGGAAATCGAACCACGGGCCTCGAGTCCGTGATTACATCACCGTGATTTTATCACGGGAGCCAGAAGCGTTACCACTGGACGATGAGCTCCAGTTATAAATATACGTTTCAGAAATCACTATATGGTTACCTAGCAGGAAATTCCGGATATACTACCAGATTCTATGATTAGTATATACTACCAGATTTCTGAATAAAATATAAAATAAATAACGAAATCTACAATCTTACACATTTCTGCCTTTGGATAAAATACTGTATTATCAACCCTTGATTTCATCAAGGCAGAACTATCTAGCAATGATACATGGATCGATATATTCCAGTTCTATCCAGATGCTACAGTCTAAACAAAAAAAAAAATAATGACTATATCGCACACAAGGCTTATGTAAAATCTGAAAAATCTACTATATCGCGGTTCGTTGTGATTTTAGCCCCGTGATTTTATCACGGACGTTGTCAAGGTGATTCAGATTTTTATGTTTGATCATATAAAATAAGTAGAGATTTCTAAGACTTCAGTGTTTAAGGGATTATAGACATATATATTACAACTGTGTGGTCATGTACGCAAAAACAAAAGGGAGACAACTGCGCAGTTACTCTATCAGTGATGACGGAGTTATCTCTCTTCGTCAATAGTTCTACTGATATTTCTTAACAAGACTTTTTTTTGAAGTCTTAGTCGTGCTAATTCATCACCAGACGTTGGTATATGAGATCTTAATCGTTGAGAGAATCCCACACAATCTCGGTCGGTTACTTTTGCTATTTTAAATCCGCCGATATTCTTTACGGTAACTTTACTCCGAGGAGGAGGACGCGTGGCCAATGCGGAAATATTCATTATCCTCGAGGAACATAATTTTTTCTTTCATTATATAATATATTTTTTGTTTAATATATTAATTACAGATTGACCAAATAATCTTTCTACTGCACGGGAAATTATATCTGTATAGTTTTGCAAGGACGACTATAATAATATTCAAAAATTTTTCCTTCTTTAATACAGAAATGGCAACGTACTTAAAAATTATCCACTGATCGTATTTAACTGAATACGCTGATTTGGTTATTTTATCGCTCTCGAGTTAATGCCAAAATATTTACCAGCTGCATTCATCGATGGGAAAATTATTTCTTGACCAGTCTCTACGTTTACAGATTTAATAAGTTTTGGAAATTTAGTGTGTTTTCCAGTATCTCCTAGCAAAGCATTCTGACTCTGTGTAACAGTTCGTAAATTTCCTAAAGAATTATTGATTTTATTGCCGTCAATATGATCGATCACAAATCTGTTTTCGATGACTCCATAATAACATTCGAATACGAATCTATGTGATAAATATCTTTTTCTCTCAACATTAAATCTGAGATAACCAGTATTATCAACAGTGCCGACTGTTTATTTTAATCTGCAGTTTCTGATGATACCATCTCGAGATGCCTCATAATTCTTGATAATGGGATGTTTCACAAATTCATTTTGCTCCATTTATATAGTAATATTATTTGTCTAAATTGTTATTTTGAAACCTGGCGAGATAGTCTTCGGCAGTCTTTATGGGAGATATCAGGGCGTTATATTTTTTTATCATAATATCGTTTCAGCTCTCTGTATCTCTTACCACCATACTGCACGCACAACTGAGGTTTTCCTCGTATACCAACACCACATCGTAAACACGGTTTAGGTCCTAGACTCCTTCTGCGAAAGCTTTGCATGTGGATACCACAGAATTCATTTACACTGAATTTATTACAAGGAAGAGAAAATCATATCATTGACCACTTCTATTTGTTATTTGCTTCAATCATTATATATATAATTAAAATCTAAATAAACATATATTTGTCTTAATTACAGCATGGGGGAATTTGAGAGATTATCCGTAATTGAACCTTCTAGAGCAAGATTCGATCTTGACAAACTACCAGAATCTAAATTTAGTTTTCCGATGCAAGATCTAGCTTTGATAAATAGCGATATAACCGATCGTATCCGTGAAGCCAAGAAAGAATTTCGCAACGATGGTGCAGCTCATACGTGGTCAACTTTCAGGATCATGAATACCATTGATGTTAGAATGAATGACGAACGAGGAAGAAATATTATCAACTATCTCGACAATCAGCGATATATTATTGTGGTAAAATTTATTGTGCAGACAGATGACGACACTTGCATTATCCGTGATAAACGTGACCCTGTACGACTTCATACTGGAAATAATACTGTTATATTAAATAAAAAATCCAAACCAGAAACATTGACTGGTATTGATAAACCGTATTATGAACGAACGTATCCTGTAACTGCAGTTGTTTATGCGATATATCCGTTAAATGATAAACCTGGCGTTAATAATCTCAAACCAATGAAATTTTCCTTGACAGAGTCAAGGCTAAATTGCGTAGCTGAGCGAGTTATAGAACATTTCTCAAAAACAATACGCGGAAACGGTTTAGCAGATCTAAAACGTAAAAAATGAATATATGGGCAGAAAGAGTTAAAGATACCGGAGCATCTATCAGTGACGTTGCCAAACTAGAAAAGAAATTAAAATTCCCAATAACAGTAAAAACACTAACCGGAGAGATTTTGTATGCGTCGAAATATACGTCAAGAGGGGCTCCAATAACAATTATTGATCATAATGCACATGCATGGACAGCTTCAGTAACAATATTTCCACGAGATAGAACAGATAAATTTTTCAGTGATTATATATTCAACTTTATCAGAAATATTAGTAAGAGTGACCCTGTATCCGTGTGGTTATTTCAGAGTTCAGAGTCCGTAAACTACGATCAGTTTATAAGACCTAATGGTAATATTTATCGTGCAGAATTTCTCCACGAGGAAATGAAAAATCTCGCGTTGCAATACACGAACGATAATGATGTTATAGAACAATTACTAAATAATTGTTTCACTGTTCCATCGGTTGCTGCTCACTTTGCTCAAGAAAAAATTCATGGAAACCGACACGATTGGAATTTCTTGAAGATATCCAGCGCAGTTGTATCGAATATGGACACGGTGGATTGTGGAATACTAAATACGATCATAAAGATATTATATCGGTTGATATGGTAGCGTGTTATCCTGGAAGTTTTCTTGGATACGGAGAATGTTCTGAATACTTTAAACGATTTGGACATCCCACACACGAGATGACCAGAGTTGCGATAAACGGATTCTTACCAAATTTTGACTTAACCGGATTTGCTTGTATAGAGTCATTCGAGTTTGCGAAAAATCTGCATCCGATTATTTAAGTTTGGTTTGGAAGACATTTCTCAGAAAAATATTGGGCTCCAATAGTACTATTACGATGTATGCTTGATACTGGAATTTTAGTGTCGTTGAACGTAAACGAAGCCATTATATCGTATCGTCCGCAGAAACAAGTTTGGTTACCACAGCAAAAGAAATATTCCCTGACAGAATCAGGGGATGAGAATCCTGATATGATTGATTACGAAAATAAAACTGCAAAAGATCTTGGTAGGAATATACTTGGTAAGTTTACTCAAGGAGGATCATATGATCATAAACGAATGTGTACAAGATTAATTATGGATGATGCTGAACTCGATTTTATAATTGCTGATACAACGGAGAAGAAAAAAAAAAACACATTTGTGAGTCGGAGTAATACTTATTTATCAGACAGGTCTAAATTAGGTACAGTCGTGAGTTATATTGATGGTGAGTCACCGCAATTCACTCATTTAAGATCTTCGATCCTCGCTTACGTTTCGATAAATTTATTATCGATGAAAACAGATTCCCTCGTTACGCGGTCAGAGTTGCCACGGATTCATTTTATATAAATAAAGCGTATACAGATTTGCTAAAACCGTTACTCGGCAACGACGAATGGGGATCATGGAGAATAAAACAAGAAAATATCCTTGATTATTCCGAATCTGCAGACGTTGAAATCAAAGAAATATATTACAGCAATGACAATCAAATATTAAAATCATCGGCACCATCTGTGTTTGATCCTGTGGCCAGACATAAAACCGTTTATCTCAATGGGCCTGGAGGTTCTGGAAGAACAACACGTGCCATTGAATTATTTCGTCGGAGTTTGAAGAACTCCGTTGATGTGATTGTGCTGACACCTACACTCTGTGTAGCAAAGAAATGACTGAACGAGGAGTACAATCTCAAACTTATCATACTTTTTTCAGATGGTGTGGAGATACATGGACATCTGAGCGAATGGGTGAAAAATATATACCCCGGATTATCATCTGGGATGAAATATGTACGGTGTAGTTAGAAACATTAAAAATATTTCTTGACTGGTTACTGACAAAAAATACTGCTGTGATAATGTGCGGCGATCATGGTCAACCACCACCTTTCGTTGGGCAGTCTCCGCACGAGTGGTTATAAACGTTTGTGGATTATTATGAGGAGATAACTGATGATCATAGACCTATTGATGATACCCTGAAAGAATTTAAAAGGTTAATCAGACTACAGCCAGATAGAATACAATGTGAGATAATGCGTGAAATAATTCGGGAACTCCTGTGAACGATTTTTGGAATTTGTGGATACCAAATGATTTAATAGTTGCAAGTAGAAAGATAGTTCGTGATGAATTGCAAGAGAAATTATTTCTGTTACATAAAGAAAAATTTTCAAATCTACCTGTACCATTGTGTTATCGCCCAGCAGATACTCGACGACAGAATGTTGATGTTGAGATTCCAGGAACAAATGAAAAACAAAATCTTGTGTTAAATGATATTGTTTTAGTTGATGTTGATGTTGTTGAGAGCGCGTTGATCATGGATGAAACTCCATGGAAATTAGGATATGCTATAAAGATTCATTCGTCACAAGGACTAACTATTACTGATACAAATATTTGGATTGTCTATGATAGAATCGAATGGTCAAATTTAGTTTCTCTTGCAGTGTCTCGAGTCAGAAGAATATCTCAGCTACACAGGGTTATTATGAATTTTACAGAAAATAATAATCAAACTGCTAGCAATGGCGTAATAAGAAAAAAACTATCTGGTTATAAGCAATGTGACCAAAAAAAAAAAATCGCGACTTTGATATTGATGCTGAATTTATTATGACACTAAAAGAACGACATAATAATCATTGTGCAGGTTGTAACTGTAATATGCTATGGGAATATTCGAATAATAATCCAAGACAGTTCACCGTAGACAGAATTAATAGTAGTCTTGGTCCCACACGCGAAATTGTGATGCTGACCTGTCTTGAATGTAATCGACGTCGGGGTGCCAGTTTACGCAGTGGTAATTGTGTCTTCAGGAATTACTTGTAACTGTTCACGTACAAATCCACGCTGAGGAGCATTCGAATCCAGTCTGTTGATTGCAGGTCTACCCGTGGATCTAACCACGCTTGAAATTTTATGTGTTGTCACACTCCAGGTAGGATCAGTTGCTTTTTTTTTACCCCCTTCAAGTTCACCGGGTTCATATAAATATTTGACAATCACATTACCTAACACTGGCTGTTTCAAAAAGTCACGTCGTTGTACAGGTATATATTTTTTGTGATCGCAACGGTGGGTTTCATAGAAGTTGCACGAGTAATTTCATTATTTGACGCAGCTATCACACTTGGTAATCTCGCAACCCATTCGCGAGATCTCGTATCTACATGAATTGTTTCCTTCGCATACTGGTATCCAAATAACCGCTCAGCAAGTGTTCGATTAAATCGTTCAGCTACTGCTTGATCATGATGAATTGTAGTGTGTCCTCGTCTGATTTTAACATTATGTTGCCTCATCAGCGATGATACTGCACCAAGAAATTCTTTGCCAGGATCAACTTGTAGCAACTGTGGTCATTGCAAGGGTCCTCGTTGATAAATTCGGTCAAACGCAGATGCAACTTCAGTTGCTGTTTTAGTTAATAGTGGTTCTGCTTCTTTATACCTACTTGCAACGTCAACTACAGTTAACGCGTATTTATATGTGCGTGATCGACGTCTACGTGTTTTAATAGTATCATGTGGTGAAAATAAAATGTCTGCTTGATGAACTTCATTAGGAACGCTGACATCAAAATACGCGTACTGAATTTTTTTAGGAGGTGGTAGATATATTTGCCATATTGCCTGTCGTGCTAACCACGCTGCAGCAACAGCACGTGAGACTTTTGCTGCCTCAGCAAGTTTACTAATCGCTGCTCTGCCCTTCCAATATCCTCTTGGGCGATAATAAACAGATTCCATTATAATAGTTATATAATTAATTACCAGCCCCTAGCATTAGTTTACCCTTCATAGCAGATTTCACTAGAATACTAGCAAGTTTTTCTCTGAGAGATTTATCAGGTATAGAATTTAACGCATGAATCAATTTCACAATTGCAATATGTCGTTGTTGTAAATCCTTACTTTTATACGGAACATCATGAACGTGACACGCTTGATCAATCTTATTTATTGGATACTCTCCTGGTCTTGGTTGATCTCGTTCGTCAAGTCGGATATCAAGTCGAGTTCCAGGACCACAATAATTATATCCTTGTAAATGTTTTTCCCCGGGATACTTCGCCCACGGAGCCCCTGGTAATTTTCCCAACGAAGTAGCGATATAACCACCTGTTTTCGTAGAATTGTCGTTGACAACGTCAAGGGAGATAAATCTGTATTTGTTTGTACCACATATTACACATTTACCTGTTAGTGCGCGTTTTTTATTTTTTGTTATTATTATTGTTAATCCACTGGTCCCACCAACGGTGGGGGATGGGTGCCTTGCATCGAACACAGTATAGATTCATATTATTTATTATTATGGATACAATCGACTTCTCAGCGACACGAAAACAAAAGCCACTCAAACATCACCCAGCGCTACCGAATTCTATCAGGATGATAATAATTGGGCCACCTGGAAGTGGTAAGACGCAATTATTGCTTAATCTGATAATGAGATGGCTCAAGTGGGATAAGTTATATTTAGTGGCACCATCTGTAGATGATCAAAGATGCTATGAAGTACTTAAAGATTTTAATGAAAATGCAAAATCATTATATGAAGACAGTGACAGTGATGGAGTCAGCATTATTGATTTTATCACCGATATTGATGAAGCGCCATCTGTAGATGACCTTGATGGACGTATTAATAATTTCGTAGCATACGACGATGTGATGCTGGATAAACAATCAAATCCAGCTTGGATATTTTCCAGAGGCAGGCATAAAAATACAGACGTGATTTATGTTACCCAGCGTTATACACAAATACCTAAAGTGATCAGAGACATCTGCAATATTTTAATTGTATTTAACGGAGTTGATAATCATACTTTACAAAATATTTATTATACTTGGTGTTCAGGGGACAAGGACATGATTAAATTAAAAAATTTCTTTGCACACGCGCAAGCTACCCTGATTGGTTTTATAACAATAAATTTACATGATCCTAGGTCGAGATATCGTAACGGACTTGATACAATATTTGGTTAATTACAGCAGCAGAGAGAGTGAGACCACGCGTACGTGACCTAGACGTAAAAAAGTCGCAACGCGTTGGAAAAATACACGTCAAACAACGAGTAACAAAAACGAACTAACCCACAAGATTTCGTTAACGCGGTCTCCGTGACGCAACAACGAAATGTGCTCGGTTAGCGGTTTCGGTTTGACGTTATTGACTTTATTTTTTAGTCTTTGTATGAGCCTTTATTTTTCATAAATAAGGTCTCAGGCAAAATGGTCTATTCATGGTGCCGAATCCTTTCTCAATTTATAAATAAATTTTAAGCGATGTTTCGTTGCTGTTAACTAGAAAGATACGGTGCAGTCAATGCATGACTAATACTTTGCACACATTAACATATTTCCATATCAATTCATTTCGACTTTTAATCGCTTTTATCGCGTTCAGCTGGAAATATTTCTGCTGCCCATAATGCCTTCGTTCATTTAGCGTGACCGAATAGTTGATGGGTCCAACTCTATACTTTCAGCTATTCGTTATGCTTTCGTTCATTTGGTGTGACCGACGATAAAAGACAACCATCAAACACGTGGAAATCATTCGTGAAGATTTGATCTTGGTGAATTACGATTATGTTACGGAGTTTGTTCCACCAGACGAGTATGGCAATGTCGTTGTGGTTGCTTACGAGACGGCCAATGCCCTTTTAAAATTGTGTGTTGTATTGGAAACTTTAGGAGACAACGTCCTTTACATTCACACCGATAGTTGCATATACTAGGCGTATTAAAATGTTCTGAATTTGTTTATATAACTTTTTCTTGAACCCGTTAATAAATTTAATGTCGATATATAGACAAAATAACGTTCTATAAAATCTCCAGCTGCACGTGAAACATGCGGGACACCCAAGACATATGCGTGTGACGTAAGGTAGGTTAATAACAGTGACTTAAAAATGTCGGAAAATGAAAACAATTCTGCTATCAAGCTAGTAGCATACTACGAAACCAAGGGGCTCTTTGGATACTCTGATATCAAGGGTGATCTATTTATTGACGGATAATCAAAAACTTAAAATAGCCAACCAGTTATTCACGTAGAAAAGAGAGACTAGAGACTGTCGCAGGAAAAGCATCAGTGGCAAGTTGACACTGTTTTAGATCATTGGCAGTCAAGTCTTACTATCAAATCATGTTACCTTATAGATATGTTCATGTTTCACATTTGTGTCATATTTTAGTAAAGGTTGTAATCATCGGTCTGCTTTTTTCTTAGTTTATATTTGAATTAGCGGGGTTTAACAAAACTGTTACTGTTGAAAAATGGTTGTTAGTTGATTTGTCGTCTGTAGAAAAGCATTCTTTGAAATACTGATTCATTCTCTCTATCTTTATTTGACTACCTAATAAGGCTGGTTTGTTCCTAAGTCCACATGATTCCTCCTGACCTGCATTCTCTCCTCTCTGTGTAATGCACGTAGAGATGTTTGTTCGCGTCTGTAGCACATAAAGCAGTCCGTTTGCCCAGCGCTCTAAAGTCTTCGACTAAGAGCAGTGAATATTACGTATAAGCAAGAGAATCAAAGATGGAAGTATTAATTCCCGCCCTGAGGGCGATAAGATTTGGTCTGAATATCGCATCAGGGTGAAGTCTAAGGGCTCAAGCAAAACTAACGACCTTATTGCTAATATGGGAAGATTATGCAAACAACCAGAACTGGATAAGCGGCCTCCAAAGAAGACCAGAACAGAGTGGACACCAGCAGGGGCAACAGAGGAAGCGACCATCGCAGACCCGACCGTCACCTATCTCTCCTGCCACCAGTACCCAGCTCTACCTCTAAGAATTTCACCGCCTCTATCAACAACGATGGCAGTTGATTAACAACCCCTTCCCCTCCATCAACATCAACGATAGAGAGTTTAACTTCTAATCGGGCCAGGCAAGGGCGCGAGGATGAAACAAACAAAGCGAACAAAGGTAAAGAGACACAACAGATTAACAAACGTCGGAAGAAAAGGAAATTACCTAACACCAAGAGCAACCGTACCACCAGTAACAGCAGCAATAATAATAAAACAAGCCAAGAAACATGCGAAGGGACCACCACCTGCTCAGCCGGAACCGTTACAACCAGCTACGGCGAGAAAAGAACAGAAACAACAGCCGACGGTCAAGGAAAGATCAGATTTGGTTGATTACAGTTCCCATCAGATTAATTGACCCCATGGCATTACAACATAACCAAGACTTGAAGGCTGACCTAGAATCTACTCAAACACAACTGAACGAGGGCTGATTAAACAGATTATCCAAGGCCAATTCTTTTAAGCAGCAGACAACATCAGCCACTTGGTGGATAAATATTGTATGAGTCCAGTTCCCCTAGTGATTATAAGAACCAGCTAGCTGTTGAGGTGTACGGCATCCAGGTTCAACCCATCCCACAGCAGCTATAGTGGGAAGATATGGTGACTGCAGATATTATAACTCCAAACAAGATCCAGGGACGGATCAAACAGAAATACATCTCGCCCAAAAACCTGAGGTAGTTCTTGTTCCCATCTTTATTGACTACTGATCAAACGCACCTTTTATTCACAGGGGTTATATTTTGGCTTTAAAACCCATTTCGATAATAACTGGCTGTATATTCAAACATGATCCATTATGCCACCGTTCAAAAAAAGTCTCGATCTTGACCTAACTAAATGTAAGAGGTCATTGAGACCTAGTATTTAATCATTATTTAGTAACACATATTTACACTAAGTACACAAAATTCTAACTTCACAACGGAATATATAAATTTATGAATTATTAAAGAGATCCTAATTACAATATGAGGCTTACACACAATTGGTGGTAGGGAATAGCCCGATTTAGATAACTGGGAGAATTTTATTAAAAGTACGTTTCGGACGTTTCAATAATCTCCGCTGATGCTCGGGGACTCCAGTCGTCCTTCTCTTTTCCGCGCCCAGACGTGGATACAGAGGGTGATATCGTGGAGTGGTGGCTCTTTTTTCCATTAGACGTACATCATCAGTGTGAGATACACACAAAGAAAAACCCAAGATCCGTGTTTGCACGCTGGATTGGGTCACTTCAGCTAATTGGCTTTTTCTCACACGGGACGACTAATTAAGTAGCACGCTTTGCACGCTGTAAAGTGTCCAGTAGCGGCACTTGTGTGTTACCACTCGACGAGAGATTGTTTAGCCTGCTGTGCAATCATAAATCCATCACACAAGGCCAACTGGTCGAACATGGCGTAAATCCATCAATGGTGATGATGAAGAGCGCTCTAACAGCCTGAAGAGAAGAAAACAAGGATCAAGAAAAAAGAAGATCGCTAGCGGTCGAATCATTCATGAATGCACTGAAAGGCTTAAGCTTTCTTTAGCAAACACATAAGAAGCGGACAGCTCTTCTAATATGTGATGAGAAAACAACTTACAGAAGAAGCCTCCAGTGGAGACGGAGACCGATGTTGATGACACAGAGGAAGCCACAGCGGACCCAGACTGTTGCATTATTTACACGATGGATAATCATTAATAATCAAGGTTGATCAATGTGTGTGCGTGTGTGTGTGTGCGTGTGTGTGCGCGCGTGTGTGTGTGTGTGTGTGTGTGTGTGTGTGTGTGTGTGTGTGTGTGTGTGTTGGTGGTTGGGTTTGTACCACATGTTTGTTTGTTGTTGGTTGGGTCTGACGCTTTCTTTCAGCATACAATAGTCTATACATGGTGGCCAGTATTACTAGTGGTGGAATAATCCGGGAAAACTCCGAACCCGAGACTCGAACACACACCGACAGAGGTGAGATGGTAGTGCTTGATAAAGGCGAGCGCCTCAGACTAATTGGCTACCCGGGGACCTCTCAGGTCGATCTCTGTGTGTATGCGTAATCATTGAGGTTTTCAACAGTTTATCGTTCTGTGTTTTTGGACATTTTGAAATTCTTTTATATCCATACTATATCCATATAAATTAGTCTCCAAACCTGTATTGGTATGTTGGTGGTTTTTGGCATCTGATCTCACCTATTAAATGAACTAAACTAAAGATGTGTTAAAGATGTAGCAGAATAAACATTGTTATTATTGCAGTTGTTGCAGACATGTTTTGCTTTGTCTGAAAGACACTTTGGACCGTTTTCAGACACAGTACTTCTGACGCGTTCATGCAAGTCAACAAGTAAGAAACCTGCTGCTGCCAGCTAATGGCGCTAGGTGTTAAAAAGCTTACACTTTATCTTATTTGCTCATAGTGATAATTATACAGATAATAGATCCCTTTTTACACATATGTATTGGTTACTGCATTTTTATGGGAACAAATTAACGAGTTTTTCGGACTAATAATGCACGACCTTGGGAGTATATTTCTATCCATTCTTATCACTAGCTAAAGAAATGTTTATGGCTTGTCACTTGCATGTTCTTCGTAGGGACCCCCCAGCTATGTTATCACCTGCATGGCGTCTATGGCTGGTCCAAATCCGACACATTATATCAAAGAACTTTGAGTTATAAAATGGTACGTGTCTGATAGATATGCGATAGCCCTTTGCCTCAGTATATTTTTCTATGCTATTTTTATATACTCATAGTGCACTGGTCATAGTCTAGACCATTCCATTTGCGAAACGTTACGAACATTTCTAAATAACTGTTTCATGTTTGTGGAGAATATCACGTTCATTTGTTGCTTCTTTGAAAGTTTCATTTGTGACTCCGTAATCTCGTCCACATCGTTCACTTTATCATCTCTACTTTCAAACAGACGAAACTGCTTTTTTTTTTAGCTCATCCACAAACAAATCTAATAAACAAAAACCTAAAGCGTCTACTACATAAGTGTACATATTTTGTTTACAAA
>JAECUM010056756.1:0-14053 GCA_016617855.1 Megalonaias nervosa | reverse complement strand
CTGTAGGAACCTTTATTTTTATAAAATAAGGTCTCGTACAAAGTTGTCTGTTCACCCTTCCTGCTGCTGTGTGTGTGTTGTAAATCCATCAATGTCAAACTATGTTCCTATCTTTATTGTGTAATAATGAAAAATAACTGAATGAAATCTCGTTTGAAGAGGAAATAAAGTAAGTCAGTCAGTCACACACACACACACACACACACACGCACACACACACACACACACACACACACACACATATGTAATATATATATATATATATATATAACTCCATATATATATATATATATATATATATATATATAACCATATATATATATATATATATATATATATACATACACATGGGTTAATGGCACATAAACAAAATTGTGGTTATATCGTATATTGTGCACAGTAAAAGCTAGGTATCACAAGCGATTCAGAAAATATCCATGATAGCTAATTGATCTGTAATTTGAGGTGTTTGCCAGTCAGATGTTGCACATTTCATTTCAGGTCCATCAGTTGAATAAATACACAAAACTAGCTCAAACTGGTTATTTCCCCTTACCTGGAAGAAAATACTGATGTGGTTTTCTATTTACATATTTTTGTTAAGGTATACTTGAAAAAAATTAATTCTGCGTCGTCAGCCGTCTGCATTCCAGATAATATGCAGTTACTCTTTAGCTTTGCATTTTAACACATGTTGTATGGGACTATGATCGGATTTAATCTGCAGTTACGTGCAAAGGGGATTTCTTTACTTACTTCTGAAATGGGCCATTGGTTTCGTACTAGTAAGTGACCCCTTTTCTTTCACAATACTTACTGAACACTCTAATTCCAGGCAAGTTTCAGTGCAGATTTCACAGAGTAATGTTAAGCAAATACATTAAATTTTAATTTACACTACATTCAATTTTCTATTTTTATGTTTTCATTTAATACGATACATTATGGATGCATTGAACTTAGAGTAATTATTTTTGTCACATATTTTTGAGGAGATAGGAGATTGAATAGCTTTCTTCCTTGATTTTTAATATTCATTTGCATATATTCTAAGACGAAAGTTCTGAACAATATTGGAATATTGTTCTGTTCGTTTGTCTTTATTTTCAAATGAACAGTCGCAAGAATTTAAAATTTAAACATGAGTTCCCTTCATTTGCCCCAGTGCGGATAACAATTCAAGAACATTGTAATAAGATGTAATTCTTCTAATTCTGCGTCACAATCAAAACAATCTTCTGTACTTTGTGATAAGCCTGCCTTTATGGTGCAAATATTCGTCAGTTTTATCCATAGATTTACTCGGTAATTTCAAAAGACAAATTTTAAGTCACCCAACTTAAATGTCCTCCTTAAAAAATATTATTCGGCAGAACATATTTTTGATAATCTTAAGCTGCAATGGATTCTGGCTACGTTTGGTATTTTAGATGATTTACGTTGTGGAATGTCTCTTGGAAATTAAACATAGGGTAAACATTTTGTCAAACATGGGGTATTTTAAACCATGCCTAGAATCTTAACATGATTTCCTGAGTTTTCTTTCTTTGTCTGAATTTTTACAAATTACAATACAAGATTTCAGTATCAAAGTTCTCTCTCTCTCTCTCTCTCTCTCTCTCTCTCTCTCTCACACACACACACACACACACACACACACACACACACATTTTATCATAAAGACGAGAAAGAGACAAACAGTTCCAGGAAAAGGAAGAAAAATCTATTAATCCTAAGGGCTTTATATTCATCAATAATGACAATAAAAGTTTTGGAATATTAGCGTATACCAGGATCTACCATCAGGTTAAACAACATCATGCTTTATATCACTTTGTAAACAAGCTTCATCTGAGAACTCATTATCAAACATTCTGTCCAAAATATTGTTGTCTAACTAATCTTATTCCAATTTCATAGCCTAGATACCTCGAAAAGCTCATTAACTGCTCGTCGCTACGTACGGTCTATCATTATCCCGGCGGCAAAAGCGGCCATGTTCACCCAAAATGGATGTATTGCTTAAACTTTCAAACATGACTTTTTGAATAATTTAAAATGTATAATCTAAAATTAAAGATGCATCGTTCCCGTTATTTTATCAGTGGAAAATTACTGAATATTTCAAGTTGTAAAAGTAGTTCCAATCTGGGTGGGCGATACGGAAATTTTAGGTGTACGATGATCAATGTGCAATACGGAATCACAGATTGAACATCAGTATTGAAGGCTCGATCAGACATGTATGATTAAATGGGTTTGTAACTCCAAAAACCTGGCCTATTTTTTATTTCCTTGTAGAGAGGAACAAGTAGCGTCATCGTACTAACCTTTCTCAATACAGAAAACGAATATGTAATTATGCATTCTTTTCTGTAATGTCCTTAGATGAATGCATGTATATTTTACCAGAGCCGGATTTCATACAGACTTTGTACACGTAACATAAATCCACTCTTTCAGCTGCACAAGGCATGCTTTAATATATAAAAGGATTCACTATCATCTGATGACATTGTAAATTCGTGAAACTAACCATTGAGTTTTTACACAGCCTGCTCACGAATATCGATCCCATGATTGCACACTACTACCAAATATAAAATTAAATATGCACTGCTTGAAAATATATGTAAAATATATTTATACTAGGTGAAGATTTGTTATTTTCGAGTACATGGCAATAACATATTCCACATTCTGTTATTGACAGCTATATTGCACAGATGAATTGGTTTCGAGAAAAATCGTATGTCTCAATTTCTCCTGAACCTAGCAAAACTCTACAGTTAAATATTAATCCATATTTTTGTAAGGTACTGTATGAATTATTTCGTAAATACTTTCATTATCTGTAATATATAATAATTCATCGAAAAGAGTCTTTAATTCAAGCAGGACCAGTGGTATTCCATGGTTTTATATGTTTGATTTTTCTACTTTGTTCTGTTTGAAATCTATTAGTTGGAGATGGGTATGGTACTGTATTATTCGTTCCATTGGTTTGTATTTGTGAAGTGTTTTTTGTTGTTGAACATATTTTGTAATATCTTCTTGATGTTTTTGCTATTCTTGGTAATGTGTTAGCTGTTATTTGCTGTTTATTTACCTTATTGATTATTCACATTCAGCAGTATCTCTTTCCTTTTTCTACCAACGAATTCCTCTGTATAATTTTACATGCGAGTCGGCAGAACATGGCATGCATTACAGAAGAAAGACCCTGAGACATTTGTTGATCTAACTGTTTAATGAAAAAACGTATCAAGTTAAAGCGAGTGATATTCTTCCCAGTATCTGACATCTGGACATCCTAGATAGAGGTAAACGTGAGATGGGCCCAGAGACATGGAGATTCCTTGTACCTCTGAAAAAATAAGAAAATAAACCAAAGAAATGAACAATTATTTGTTGGAATATTGTTAGGGATTACTTTGTTAATGATCAACATGGCGACTTCCTGTCACCATTCGAAATTCCCGTGTTGCCTATATCAGCTGACCAAAGGAATTAGACTGGTTCAATTAATATAAGCAAAAACGAAAACAAAAGGACTGATTTCTAAGACTTACAATGTAACCTATCGCTTATGAATACTAAATGGATCGTCAAATATTGTCCTTCATAATCAGGAATCCTATATATATGGGTATGTCCATTATATTATGGACCACTGTACAGATAAATAGTGGCATTAATCTATTTTGTTACTTTCGCACTCCAGATGTCCAATTGAGGCTGAAGGGTTACTAAGGATATTTATTATGTCCAATGACCATTAAAACCCATCCTACTGTAGATAAAGGAGGTGACCAATAAGACTCT
This sequence comes from Megalonaias nervosa, assembly GCA_016617855.1. Classification (NCBI taxonomy): domain Eukaryota; kingdom Metazoa; phylum Mollusca; class Bivalvia; order Unionida; family Unionidae; genus Megalonaias; species Megalonaias nervosa. The sequence continues at coordinate 10,228 of JAECUM010056756.1, read as the reverse complement.
AAAGTTAACTGTAACGAAGACCGTCGTAGTGGTTGCTTCGTTTGGTTCTCTTGTCGTTGTAGTAGTAGTTATCGTGATGATGCTTGTGATTGTGGTGATGATATTCGTCTTGCTAAAATCAAAGATTGAGGTGATATTGGTTACAGAATATATGGAGAAAGAGATGAGAAATATGAGAGCAGACATTGGAGACAATAAGTAATAGGATAGATCATTTGTAAAGAATAGTGTGCAACACATACTCAATAGCATCTCTTGTGAAAAATAATATTTTCATAATATAAGCGAAAGATAGTCACAGATACCTGGTCAATAACCATATCCTTTGAATAAACTATACCCGCCTAATCGGCTGCGTCTACCAAATCCGCCATATCGTCCGTATCCTTCCAATCCATCGTAGCTACCAAATCCGCTATAACCTCCGAATCCGCCATATTGACCTGCCCGTCTACCATAGCCTTTCATCAGACTTCCGTAATCCGCAATTCCATTACCATATCCTAGAGGAGTGGCCTCTACCAAGATACAAAATGCAGCAAAAGAGATCACCACCGTCAGCATTTTGACTGTTACTGGATACCTGTGAATTTAGTTAGTTAATTAACTGCAAGCCGTCCATCACATAATCGAAACATGAAGAGTTTAGTAATAATAAAACACAGGAATGTGTCCTTTACCCCTTCAGTGCAAGATTTATTCTTGGCACACGTCTCCTGAAGACAAGGTATGCTTTACATTTTGTCGGAAAGAATCATATTACTTAAAACGTTCTATTCTCAATATGACCCAAATCATTTTAAACAGGTATTTTTATAATGTGGCATACTCAAGAAATAAAACGAATCTTGATGTATATGTTTGACATTTCTTATCAGTGTAAGTTCATAAATAACACAAGCTACTTTATTACTGAGGTATCCGAAATATCTACCTCATGAAAACATGCTGATCTAATTTTGGAATCGTCGTTAAACTTTTAAACTGTTAAACCTTTGACTGGGGCTCTAAACCACCAGAGAAGACAACACGAGAATGTAATGTGAGAAACATACTCCTGTCTGTAAATGGTTATTTTCGTGATCAAGAATATTTTTGACTGTTACGACTCCATTACGTTAGGCTAAGCAAAAGAAGAAAGCGAAACCAACAAGTTGATTAAATTTTAACAAATAAAAGTATTTCTCTAAGTTACAAGTGAAATTTTGAAGGAACTTATATTATTATGAATTAAATCCCAAATAATGCTAAAAGTTTTATCGCAAGTCCAAACGTATTATGTAAACTGAACTGCTAACAGTCTTGATGTATCACATTGATATAATCCAGAATGCCCTTGAATGAATTCATAACAATCCCAAAATAGTGAATAAAGCTGAATAAATGATTGCTCTGAAATTATATATGAACACATAAATGAACAAAGAGACTGAACGTAAAGTAGGAAATAAACATTCTATTTATCAGAATCTTGTATAAAAATCTAAGACACGATAAAATGACCAGGATATGGTTAAACGTTCGATTCCAGGACTATCTAAATTTATTTTAAAAAGAAAACTTGAACTCAGACATTTACAACTTACAAACATGTCCAAAATCAAATCGATAATATCTTATTATCACGTCTGCATAAAAAAAATACCATACTGAACTAGACATTGACAACAATATGGAAATTACACGTACAATAAATGAAAGAAACTGGAGAAGAGATATTGTATATATATATATATATATATATATATATATATATATATATATATATATATATATATATATATATATATATATATATATATATATATATATATATATATATACGCAAACATAAAACTTGCAAAACATAATACATTATAAGCCGAAGACGACCACATGTTGGAAAATTAGCTTGCACAGAGCTACTGCATTTTACCCAGAGCACTTAAGTTCAATAAAATTTCTTGTATCTTGAATCCTTCTCTCAATTTTGTGGACTTGACCCGGGGCTAAAGCCTTGCAAATTTGATGTTGCCGGAGCTTGTACCTGGAATAGGGCAAGTTGACTTGTAAATCACGTATGTGTGTGTGTGTATGTATGTATGTATGTATGTATGTATGTATGTATGTATGTACGTATGCATGTAAAGAGTTTTACTGCACATCAGGATATTTCTGGGTAAAATTAAGCAGGTATATGGGTTAACGGCACATAAACACATTACTGGGTATATAAAGTACAGAGGGATACGCCATCTATCGAAATTGATTAAGATAAACACCAAGTCAAAACTCCCAAAGAAATCTAACCTTTCCAAATAGATAAAAACACTCATCACGAGACAAAGAAAAATATAAAGATATTGCCAAACTTAAAAACAAAAATACATGAAGTTCTACACTAGAAGACCATTCTCAATTTCACACTCAGCTCAATTTATTACTGGATATAAATTTGAGGTTATCCAATCAATTGTCAGATTTTCCCTTTCTAGCAAATATTTTTCGGAACAACAACAGTCAAAAATACTAATGTAAACTCTTGAAATCACAATTAGCTACCTTTCTAGTTTTTCTTGGAAATTAAATGGAATGTAGCAATCACGTAAAGCAAGATCAGACTCCAAAGCCCATCGAAGAAAAAATTATGATAATTTCACAACTTTGTAAAATCTTTCAAAGAATCACTACAAAAAACCCAAACAACAACAAAAACAAACAAAACACGCGAAGGTTTCAAGCGTGTCGAACATGAATCTATAAAATCACAAGACGCATTTCTACAGATATTGATTGCACAATGATTGACTTCGAACACGAACATTACATTCCACTCATATTTTTTCTGCTTGACAATATTTGTTAAATATCCTATTACTTATACCAGATCAAGATCATATTTGTTATTTTCATATACATGGCAACAATCATTCCACATCTTGCTTTTGACAGCCATTTTGCATTTTGACATGATCTAGAGAAAATCTTATATTAAAATTTCTCCTGCTCCTAGCAAAATTCTACACTGTTAAATATTAATCCATTTTCTTGAAACTTACTGAATGAATTAATTGGCAAATACTTATGTTTAATATATTTTGATTCATCAAAAATATTATTTAATCCATTTCATTTGACCAGTAGTATGTGGTTTATAATGTACTCTTTCCAAACGATCGACACTAGACAATGATTCTTACTCTCATGATCAAACCCACTCTGAGCTCAAAATATATTTTATTGTTCCGAATTTTGTTGTTAGCCATTCAAAAGTTAGTTTAAATTTGAACTAATGTTTTGGACGTGTAATGTTTATATAACCTTAACTCCTAATCTACGATGCTATTTCGGTGGAGAGAAGAATATATTAACGTCATCGTACTACTTTATCTCAGTACACTTAGCTAAAAGGAAATTGAGTAATCTTTCCTCAGTATTCTTATCTGAATGCTATATTTCACTATTTCTTCCAGTTTTCATGCAGACATTGTGCAAGTAGCTTCAAAGCAAATAGTATCCATACATTTCATTTAATTAATAAAATGTCAAATAATGCAAACGTGTTGAAACCAAAGATTTTTAGAAGTAAATTTGGCTTTACAGTACTCGTTATATTTGCATCTCAGTGACTGCAACAATTTCAACAAAATTCAATTCAATTTTAATGCACTCACCTTACTGCCTCGTTTGAATGAGTCCACCACTTGAATTCGGTTGCGTATAAGATATTTCCTCCTTTATACTCAGTACGTTTTGGAGAATGCGCCCCATTGGTGCCTCTTGCGACAAATACTGATGAACCGGTGATGGTTTGATGAATGAATTGTGCATTATTTGGTTTTATTCTGTCCTCAGCTTTTTTAATTTTGTTAGACGGTATTTGAAAATTTATTAGGTTTACATAACTTATCGAGTCTTTGTGCAGTGACATTTATACAAGCTGCTGCATTACACCAAATTTGTCATGCGCAATAATTAGAAATTAACTCAAATTATACTATCTAATTTGCATGCTAGATATAGTAATGACATTTTCATCGAATGGATAGCGATAACACATTAGATTATTATATTCGACGAAAATGAATTTTAGATACCCAGTGATTAGAGCGCAAAGTATTTCGCACAAATGAAACTGGCATCATCAACATGGATTTAACAACTGGACCTTTAACGCCTCGGGCGGTAACGTGGTAACGCATCAACATGTATTATATTTTCACTATTATGGACTTGCACCGCTAAATGAAGTTGTTGATTATTTACACAGTCGATGAAGGCGTATATCGCTGTTTTATTTAACACTGCCTCTGCAAACTAGACTGGACGGACACAAATGTGGCATCTTGTAGACAAAGCGTTTTGTCGTCACTAACGTTCACCAAACGAGCAAAACGCTTATCGATTTTATATTAAATTAGGCTTGATAGTGTTATGAAGAGTAACCTAAAAAGCAATACAGTTAAACAAATGAAAAGGTGGACGTATAAAATGTTGTACCTGGACAACAATGCGGCTATTATCTTATATCTGAAGTAAATCTCATCACAGAAGAAAGGAAAAGAGGCCATATTGAATAATATCCATATTTTAAAAGTGCTGAAAATGTGAGAGACCACAACCTGGTGTACAAGATGTTGTAAACATGCAAGGTAATGAATGTCACTTACACAATAACACATTCAGCTTGAAAAGAAATGATTACTACAGTCTAAAGCAAACAAACGTATCACTCGATCAATACTTCCAGGCAAGGCTACCACTGAACTAGTAAAATAATTTTAAATATTAATGACGCCATTTAAACTGTTCAATGGCAAAGATATGTGTTGTTAATGGTGTAGCATTTCCGCCGCTACAAGTTGGAGCGCCTTTAACAAGTTTTCTTATGGTTAGAGTAATTGATGGATATAGTAGTTTTTGTAATACTCTCTTCTTCGGAGACCAGTTTTAATATATTCGCATGAGAGAGTTTGTTCTTTGTATCATTTATTTTAACAAAACTCATCATTAAAATCAATGGTTTCGACAGAAGTTGGATCTGTTCCCCGTTTTCTGAATCTTGGCTACTTAATTCTTTTATATCAGACTATATCATCCATATGTTTTCTCTACTAAATTAGACGCTTACAGTTTTGTTCTGGTATTTTGTAGAATCTTTAAATCAAATAATTTCGAGAAAAAAAAAAACCTGCCAAGTCATAACATGAGAACAAACTGCAATTAACAGAGTCGATGTTGGAGTTTGTACCGAGACAAGGATTTTCTAGTCAAGGTGTTACGTTAATTGTCTCCCGTCGAGGTCTGTCGATTGGGGGATACAAATAATGTAACCTCGCGACTGGGATTTCCTTGTCTTGTAACAACCAAAGCATAGATTATTTTACTGTGATAACTTTTTTAATTCAAATTAAAAGAACTCTCCAATTTTGAAAAAAAAAAGTTTGCAAATTCAACATATACAGTATTCATCAGGTACTATAAATGATTTACATTTTTATATGGGTCATCGGGTCTTATGATGCTTAATGAAAATCTAAAGAATCATCTCATTAAATTTAGCTATATCTGCCGCTTTTAGAAAGACAAAAAGCTATAATTGTTCCCTGTTGTAAGTATTGCAACACGAACGTCTCCTGTCACGTGCTATTGTTTGTAAACACCGCACAGTAATATGAATCTGTTGATGAGTGCAGTGGGGTTAATTGTCGACCCTAATTACACAAGTTTAGCATTTGACAAAATAGAAAAATAAAAATTTGATCTTACTACATTTAATCGATGGATCCTATTGATAACTAAAATTAAGTAATTTATATTTTATAAGGACAACCTTTAACTTTCAATCAGTTCTCATTTGGAAAGGTTCTATGATATTCAATTATATGAGGCTGTATTACGATTTATATGTGTTGGACTACTCAGGAGAAATTAGATACCAGTGTTATTATAATATATAACTCACTTTTCTTTGGAAGAGGTGAAATTGCGTGTGACATACTAGTTTTGTAATTAATATTGGTTGTAAAATTACCATCAAGTATTAAAGAGCCGTCAAACACAATACCCAGCTAATAATTGTGGCAATTAATGTATATAGCCTTTGTGTCTGAGACTGTGTTTTCTGTTAGTTTTTGACACTAATCCTCTTACGTTTGCGGTTTTGTAATATGTTTAGAAAACAGCTTGGGCAAGTTTGATCTCACAGACTTTTCTCATTAGGCTACTCAGCCTACTGGCATCAATTGGTACCAGTAAAATTACATTGGTCATTTGTCTCAGGTGCAGTCACATGGGTTACATGGGGAAGGTAAAATGGATGGTCAGGTCACAAAATTCACTGGGACGTTTGTTGTTATAAGATTTATAGATATAGGACACCTATATGAAAATATGGGGTTAACGTGATTAACGTGATTTCTTTGTTTTGCATTGCTTGTGATTCTTACGTCCTACCCTCTGTCCCCCAGCAAACTCGAAGTATTCTATATTTAGTTCACAATCTTGTTTTATAGAGATAACTTGATGTTTCTGGTTTCTACATCTCCTCCTCGTACAGTTTAAACAATAAAGTGTTTAATAATTTTGATGGTGTATTAGGACCCAACAGCAATATTAATGTGATCAGCGTTGATGGCCTTATTAGTTTTAGGCTGCATGATGAGGTTTCATTTATGAGCTCTACCAAATAGCTAGAGTGTGTGTGTATATCCCTCCAATATTTTGTATGATACATTATCAAAAGCCGGAGAGACCTTAATTTGCTCTATAAGTGTAGTTCATATTTTTATATCTCTGTTGCTATTTTAATTTTCCATTTTAAAACAACTCCGTCAGGCTCAGCAAAAGACAACAAGGGTTTCTTCCCTTGAAAATTAGTTTCAAGTGCGTGGACAGCGTGACTGAGACAACTGGGCTGAGAAAACGAGACTAAGAGAAGAAAACGAAGTAAGAAAATCAACTAGATTTCTCGGTCGCAGGTATAATAATAATAAGGGACAAGGTACCCATAGCTCCATTTCTTCGGATAGTGTGAACGAGCAAGAATGAAACAATGCTGTTGGAAACAGCGTGTACAAAGAGATTACCTGTCAAAATGTGACGGAAACGAATTAAAAATAGGACACATTGCATAACGTGGTTAACATCAAAGTCGCCAGCACTAATACGGTCATAGTTTTTTAGAAGTGATTTAATATTTTGCTCTAATACTTTTAAATATTGGCTCAGTATGATGGCAATTATCCTGACACATTCATCACTCCGGTATGTTTGTCCAGGAAACATTCTGTAGCGCTCTCTGTTTTGTTCTCTGCTTTTTGAATGCATCCTATTGTTATCATTGCATATTTGTTTCATGCTTAATTACAAGATTTGTAGTAATTATAGGTTACTGCATTTGTATGGGAAAATATGAACGAGTTTTTCGGATGGCTATACTGCACGACCTTGGGAGTGCAGTATATCCATCCGACAATACGAGTTCATATTTTCCCATACAAATGCAGAAACCTTTTTATTATATGATCATTTTCTTATTCTACCCAAGGCTTAAATATATAAACAAAAATACACTACAAGAAACAAAGTAACTGAATGTAAGCCGTATTCCAAACTAAATACACAAGCGTAGCTGCATCATTACACAACAACATTATTAATGCGCACGTAACTCCGCCCAGACAAATTTGAAGTTGGTCGCGCGCAAGACGTAAGTTTCGAAAGAAAATGGCTTTTGGTCTACTTAAAATTGAAATTTGGAGTAATATTGTTAATGAATGCGCATTACAACAACTTTTCCATTTGATCTGGAATGAATACGTTTTGGTATTTTTGTCGATTAGACGCAATTTCGTGATTATGGTCTGGATTTATCTACATGAAGTAACGTACATCGGATTCCAGCAGCGTCTGCCAATTTAATCGTATTGAAGTGTGTTGACATCGGCGTGCGTGTTTCTGTTCTGTCATTGAATGATTCAGATCATAATGTGGGAAAAATATGAAGTCTTTCAATTGCAGTTATCGAAAAGACGCTGTGGAATTTAATGTTTATTTCATTTTGAGTGCAGTAAGGAGGATGTAACTGCACTTGGAATAAACTCGAAATTACAGTACAATTTCGAAATGTGCAATCAAACTTGAGAACCCATGACATGGCTCATGTAATTCGGATTCGCAGAACTACTAAAGTACATTTTGAGGAAATTCAGGATGTAAAATTGTAAGTTATTTTTGCCATTTTTATTACCAGCTAAAGAAGACAGTTTATGTCTTATAACTTGCATATTATTGTAAGGACCCTGTCTGGCGTCTATAGCTAGCCTAAATCTGAAACATTGTATCAAAAAAGTTAACGCGGAATGTGCCAAAGCTGCTCCTATGTGGCAGTCTTTGAAACATTTGCTGGTATGTGGCAGTCCGTGAAATATCTGCTTTAGTTCATTCATAAAAAAAATTGTTTACGTTAGAAAATAGAATTGTTTGTTTACAATAGAAAGTAGTTCCTTTATTCACGTGCATTAAGTATGAATTGAGCGCGAGGAGTGCAGTATCGCATAATATTGCACGATTCTGACAATGTAAAGTTAACGGAGAAAAAAATGAGCATATAATAACTATACTTATCGAACGGTTATGTCGTTGTTAAATTCCGGATATTTTTCAAGATTTCGAATAACCAATTCACCAACTGAGGTTTCAAATTATATTTCTGAACTTGCAAAAATCTCCTTGCAGTGAACCTAAATTAAACTCTTGAAATCATGTTTAACTACCTTTCAAGATTTCTTGTAAATTAAATGGAATGTTCTAATTACAAAAAGCAAGGTTAGAATAAAAAACTAGCTAGGAACAAACTACGGTAACATCTCAGCTTGGTAGAAAGGATGAAAGGATTTTAAAACAAAACAAAATAAAACATTAACAACAACAACAACAACAAGACAAATGTACGTATCTAGCATGTCCAACAGGAACGATAAGATCAAAAGACGGATTTATATGGATATTGACTGCACCATGTTTGGTATCGATCACGTGCAGCACCTTCCGCTCATATTTTGTTCTGCTTCAAAATATATATTAAATATCCAAATTTCTTAAATACTAGATCAAGATTATATGTTATTATTATATATATGACAACAATCATTCCACATCTTGCTGTTGTCAGTCATATTGCACTTTGACATGATCTTGAGAAAATCTTACATCAAAATTTCTCCTACTCCTAGCGAAATTCTACAAGTTAAATTTCAATACATCTTCTTGAAAAATACTAAAGTGAATCAATTACCAAATGCCTATGTGTACTAAGTTTGAACTCATCAAAACTGATTATTTAAACCACGCTTGATCAGTCGTATTTCTTTTTATGTATGTTGTGTTCTTTTTACTTATTTATGTTTCAAATCCTATAGCTGGAAAAATGTATGATACTGTACTCGTTGATTCGTTAATATTGTTCTTGTTATGAAGTGTTCATTTGTTGTTGAAAACATTTTATAATGCATTGTTATTTGTTTGACACTCTTGATGCTGTAAATGGTTTGGTTTTTTTATTTAATTACGAAGGTGATTATTTACAACTATCAGTATCCCTTACCTTTTCCTACCAGCTATATCCTCTTCATGGTTATAAAAGCGCTTCAGAGCGAGAACATGGCATACATCTCGGAAAAAGAGAAGAAAAGTCATCTGTTCATTTAATTGTTTTATTCTAATGAAATCATTTCATGTTCACGCCAGATATATTTTTCTCACTGTCTAACGTCTGAACATCTTAGATATATGTAAAGCCTAGGTAGGCCTGGAAACATAATAATAATAATAATAATAATAATAATAATAATAATAAAAATAACAACAACAACAACAACAACAACAACAACAATAATAATAATAATAATAATAATAATAATGAAGACTTTCTATAGCGCCTAATTTTTAGAAGCTCTAAGCGCTTTACGACATTTGACAACACTTAAAAAACATATATAATGATATGATTACAAAAATAAAAACAAACACCACGAAATTAGAAACGGAAAACATGCTGTAAATATTTAAGGTAAGGATACATTATTATGTTTTTAAGTCTGTTCTTGCAGTTGAAATAGGTGAGTTTTAAGAGCGCTCTTGAATGAGATCACTGTGTCTTTGTGTCTAAGTGCAGTGGGCAATTCGTTCCACGTTGCTGGGCCCTGGTATGCAAAAGAGCGTTGTCCATATGATTTCAACTTCATAG
>JAECUM010056755.1:0-19233 GCA_016617855.1 Megalonaias nervosa | reverse complement strand
GAGTCTTCTGACGCTGAATAACGTTGATCTAAAGCATAAAATATTGCTGACTAAATTTTAAATACCAACTGTAAATTGTATCCAGCTAGAATGTATAATTTCTTGTCACTTTCATTTGATCTAAAACATATACAGTATTATTAAAGTGAAATGTACACAACAATAGTCAAAAGGTTTCTAGTTGAGAATTTTGTTCACTTTCTATTTACATAAGGCAATCTAAATATGATCTTTTTAATACATATTGGAACATGGATAATAATCTGATGGAGTAAAACAGTTTATATCAGTACTTAAATGTTTTATGGATATTTCTCATAGAATGTATTTTTAAAGAAGATTATTGACAATGATTTACGTGTACTGTATATAATGTGGAAAGTCGAACTTTTCAAATGTCTAACTAAATTTGTCAGACAAAGTCATGTTTCCTTATTGATATCAGCGTGGTCTACATACAGACTGTTTACACATACTTGGAAAAAATAATTACGTCAAAGCAGAGAAGAATAATATCTTGTTCGCTTACGGCATCTTTTATTATGTTTGGTCCTGTGTGCGTATCTTTGATCAAAGACAACAGCAGAAAAAGATACAAAGTAGACATCATCAAGGCTGTTATTTGTAATACAGGAATTGATGCTTATCTTCTGAACGTCAGGACAGTGTTTCTGTAATGAATGTAATTCAAAAGCTTCAAAGAGAACACACACACACACACACACACACACACACACACACACACACACACACACACATATATATATATATATATATATATATATATATATATATATATATATATATATATATATATATATATATATATATAACTATTATTACTAGAAGCAATGCAGTTCCTTTAACCTTTGAGTGATATTTGATGTTATCTTTACTCCGCGCGGCAACTCAGTTTTCAATTATTCTTAGATAAAATAATGACGCCTACTAATGATACTAATAGTTACTCTGCTAGTGATACTGCTCCTACCACTATTATTACTCTCCCTACTTCTTTTGCTACTACTACTGATACTACTTGGACCAGTTATACCACTACTAGTAATATCACCACTACTTGTTCGTCTAAAAGAATAATGTTAGTGTCATATTTATTTTCATTATATCTTTATGTGCTTCAACGTATTGTAGAATTCCTAATAGCAATATAGGGAAAGTACAATACAGAGATACAGAGAGAGAGAGAGAGAGAGAGAGAGAGAGAGAGAGAGAGAGAGAGAGAATAAAAGCAAAATGTTGCAAAGCATCGGTTTGAAAATATTTCTACGAGCCTTCGTTGTAGAAGTTTGAAAAGCAATTTACAACATTAAGTTTTATGCCTACATATATATTTATTACAAACGTAAAAATATATGTTGATTATTGTTTTAATATGCATTTTTGGCAGAACATAAAACAATCAAAATAGAGAGGCTGCTTTTTGTGACGTTGATATAACCTTAAAATCTTACGCACGTTATTTACTCTTTTAGAAAAAAGCTATAGAGCTGTATAATAAATGACTGATTGGTTGGTAAGTAAATACTAACTTTCGTAAAATTTATAAATTATAATGTTACAAAGCCGACATCATTTGGTGTTATCTTTGATATTATTTGCTAATTCTTTGGGGTCTTTCCTTTGTTGTCAACTAGAAGCAGACATTCTTAAAGGATATGAATTCTGACCGACAAATATTTTCAAGTATAAGAGCCATACATGCTATCGTCCCTCACCTCTTCTACGCAAAGAAAATATCTCACTGTACATGAGCGTTCGATGAAGGTAATTACCCGTTGCAATTCACTGATTTACAATACACACATGGGGTTGAACAAAGATCACCTAAGCAGACGGTTACACTAACCCGGTTAACTGTCCTATTTCATCGCAAAACAGGACTAAGATGAAAACAGTAAAATGGAATTCATCTACGCTAAGTTTGCATTCAAAACATAATCAGACATGTCGCTTAATAGGCAACAAATGTGATTGTCCTGTCATATATGTTCAACCATATTGGAAGGAGTAGATCTGGATTTTGCTATTACAAACTGAGGAAACTAAGAGATAACAGAATATCACTTTTTAGACTCGTATAGCACACATGTCTGGAGAATAGTGCTATTCAAAATAATTGGGCTATCTAAAACGCTATATCGTATGAAGTTATGACGTGCTAAGACGTAAACAATCTTGTAACAAATTAATGTAAAGTCTGGAGCAAATATATAATTAAGCAATCTATCTTTATATCTGTCTCTATATGGAGCTATGATCCTTTTGGTTCCAATGCGTCTGTTGGAGTGACACACCAAAACTTGTCTTAATAAACGGATGTCATTATCTTCTTGGTTTGCGTCATGTTGAATTCAAGACAATTCATTAACTGACATTTCATAACCTTTCACATACACAATCTAGTTTCTAAGCAAACTTGTCAAGATAAAGCAAGGGTCGCACCCGAACTGATTAAAGGTAAGCTTTGTTTGGATAGTATTTATTCAAGAGAACATCGTCACGTAGGAGTTATAATGAAACATTATATGTGGATTCCATACAAAGCTGGAAGACTGTTGAAAACTGTCCCATCTATTACAGAGAAAATGTTACATTGAATTTCAATATTTGTTTGCTGATTTCAAGTAGATAGGTCATATAGAAAGTATAAATATATACATGATCAGTTCTAGTATATGTAATTATTTCGGAGGTCACATAATGGGTAGAAACGATGGAATACATTTGACTAGTTGTGTCCCGCGTATTAATATGGAAAACGTTTTGATCATTTGATGAAGCAATCTGCAACTATTGTCGTATAAAGGGAACCATGAAGCAACAAAACAGAAACTGCCGTGTATCAGTGAATGTGCAAATCTTTAATAACAATGGGCCAGTACTTCATGATTCTCCATGTTACCTTGCATGGTTTGAGATTTTGCCAGAGTATGCGAATTAACAAAATATATTTTCGACTTCTCCTGATGCAAGATTTTAAAGTGCCACCCAACCTCATTGTCGCAATCACACATAGTTCAACTTCACTTTCATCATCACGACATATTTGTTGCTTTTAATGCCGTACTTAATTTTTGGTGTAGGGGTGGATACATATATCTTTAAACAATAAAATGCAAGCATATACGACAAACATCTATCAGTGATATCATGTGCGTTACTTCATCCAAAACCACTAATATTTTTTAATGGCTAATGTTTCGTCAGAGTTATATATTTATATATATATATATATATATATATATATATATATATATATATATATATATATATATATATATATATATATATCAGAATGCATTCTATTGAATTTAACATAACAATATATGCTTCTAATATAGGGATGTGCATAGCCTATACACTAAACCTCACAATCTCGTAAAACTCGCTAACTATTTGTTCATGTACTGGTTGCTAATGATTCAGACGTCATTTACAAATAATGCTTAATAAGTACATATAAATTTATTACAATGACGAACATTACAAGCGATTAGGACATTGATACAGATTCTTTGCCGAAACTAAAGCAAACAAAAGGTAGGTACCTCTATTATGTCAAGCCCATGTGATTTCTAATGGTATGCACCAAATTTCCGGTTTGACCGAAAAAAGAGAAAACTGCTACAGAAACACATATTATAAGCCTGTTTTGGTTAGTACAGTCAATACTAAGTTTTTGGAAGTATACGAATTAACGATTTCCTTTGCTGTTGTTTTTGTTTGATTTCGTTGACTTTTTTCTGAAGAGTTTTCTTCATTGTCGACGACAAACGAGCATTCATGATAGGAATAAACTTTGATTTGTCAACATTTTCAAAATAAGAGCCGTGATAGTGGCGTCTCCCCCTCTTTATTAAGGAAAGACCTAATTATATATGATGACCGCATACTTGTTCTATGAGGGCTGGGTACATGTAACAGTTCAATGACTGTGAATACATGCGCCGGGTTAAACAAACAAACACAACCGAAAACAGACGGTTAAGCTGAACTTATTGACCCATCCTATTTAATTTATAGCAGACGCAGACTAAGTAGTATTTCACCGCATTGGTTTAGCTCATAATGTGTGATTATTCGGTAGGTAAGATGCAGAACAGTGTTAATATCAGCAATCAGGTACTTGCCAGGTTCAGGAGCATGAGGTTATTATTTTGTATATGGAATCAAGAAATCAATAGAATTGTTTTCATGACAGGATACCGTTATTGTCTATGTGAATTTAATGTTGAATGTAATACATATAATCAAATGACTGATGTTTGAAAAGTCTCCAGTTATACTACTGACTCTTTAAAATAAACTTGTAATGGTAATGTCAGGGTAATTATCCAAGTACGTAAAATAAATTACCAATGTTGGTGGTAAAGATTTCTCCTCACAATGGATCTAGGATCTCTAGGTTCCCGATTTACTATGTATGCTATTATATTCACAAAGTACTCGAATTAAAATAAGAGATGTTCAATCCCTGCGAAAGCGACATCTAAAGTGCTACCCACCCACTCCCAACGAATGTCACCACACATAGAATAATTTCACTTTCACCATGGAGTGATATTTGTTTTAACGACTGCAAAGAAATCGGAATCGGCTAATGTTGGTGGTGGACGTATATATCGTGAAACATATAAGTGGATTTCAAATTCCCTCACTTCAGTTAACGTGAGGCAGATGTTTCGATATGTTCAGTTGACCTATATGTTAAATAAACAACATTTACCTATGAATACAAACCTTTTAACAAGTGAATGCCGACGTTTTAAAAGTTGATACATATCTTTGATTTTGGAATGTATCTACATCCAACCATTGGTATTAAACACTGGTATTGATTCAATAACGCATTAATTTACAAGGTGTCAACTAATGGGCATGATTGCTTAATCAATTGATATTTTATCATTCAATTAATGACTCCTTTTATAATTCATCTGCTTTACTCTACTTCTTCTCAATGCTCACTGAACTGCCTACCCCGATTCCGAGTACTAATAATTTCCATCTTTTTTTGGACAAATAGTGTCAAATTTCAGAATTTTTCTCTTAATGAAAATTTCAAGAAATGTCCAAGATTTGTCATGTCAAATGAAAAGCATAATTACGACGTTTTGTTGTTAGATGACTTTTCAGATATAGGGACGATGAAATTTGGTGAATGCAAGTGTCCTGAAAAAGTGGTAAAGGAATACAGAGGTGCTTTTGAGTTACATTCGTTACATGTTATTCGATAAGTCACTGTATATTTATATTTACTGACCACTATTGACACTAACGTGTATATTTGACTCAAGTGGATGCCGCTGTGCTAGAGCTAGATGCTCCAATCCAGAACGCTCATAATTTTAAACACAATCCGCGTTTTCTGGTAAAACCGTTGTTTAGACACTGTTGTCGCAATACCATAATTATTATGCCAGATTCACATATTCAATGAATTTGTCTACTTGAGAGTGTTTCCATCTTACAAATGATATAACTAAATTTAATTCTTATTCGTCGTTGTACTTACCCTGCGATACAGGGACTGCTATGTGATGTAACTCGGATCTTCCGTTTTGTCACTAACTCAGAATGTGATGTCACGGAAACAGTCCAGCCACTATTTGAAGTACAATCAATTTCGACATTAAATGCATTTCATTTGAAAATATACAATGCCTCTATATTGAATGGAAACATGTTTACAAATAGTAATTGATGCAGCAATACATGCAGAAACAGTTGGAACAAATACGAAACATTGTCAAAATATTATTCAACTTGAAGTATGGATGTAAAAACGTATTTACCTAATGCCGTTGCATGTAAATATTCTGAATGCGTTTGTTGACTGGAAGTCCTTACATGGTTTTTGGATCACATATAATTGTACGTTGAACAAAATAAGTAGTAGGCTCTTCACGGTTACTCGCTCCGCCCATATACTTTAACATTATCAGGAAGTTAAATGCAGTACGTATTTTCTTCCTACTTGCATTTGATATCTGTGTTACATTAATATATGTATGCTATGCAAGCCTTTAGTGTAGTTTCATTGGTTTTGAAATATTTTCCTTTTGCTGTCAGCTTTATTGCATTATGTTATCCCAGGAAATAATACAACAGTTATACTATTCTAATATATACTGGCAGTCTGAGTTAAATATAATAAGCATATAGCACGCACATAAGTTGGTAGTAAACGTATAATATTCTATTAATTCAAACTTTGCTTATATTCTACAGTTATGAGGTTTACTCCTTCTTGTCACATTAATAAAGCCCTTGATAATTACAACTATTACACGACGATGAGATGTGGGTTTTAATTAGATGGCGAAAGGCACGTTAAATTTTGTATTTCTTCATATTGCATGGTATTGACGTCATTGACATTTCACTTGATTCCAGAACGTTAAGTTTTTAGAGTAAATGAGAATTGTACATTTACAGCGCAAAAAAAAAAAAATTGCTTTTTTTTTCTAAACTGTGTAATAAAACAGTCAGAAGATCTTTTTGGCAATGAATATGAATTTTTATGAAGCAGTGAACCCATTAGATATGTTACCTCGTTGTATTAGTCAATATGAGTTTTATCGATTAAGCAATGCAATATATTAATCTGTATAAATTATAATATATTATGGCGTGATTCCTTTGAGCGATGGATTTTCTTGGATGGCGAAACGTCACGTGATAGGTCACAATGTTCTATGTCCCACAGACATTTTTTTTTTAATCAGGCATGGCTTCACATCGTTAACCTGTATGTGATATCATTCCGTTAGGTTATTAGCACCTTGCAGCTGAACTGGCTTTTATTTTGTCTAAATAATGGAACAAAATAAATACGGACTTTTATTTCGACGACTATAAAGTTGTATGACCCAGTAAACCTACCACACTAATCTCCGCTTTGGGTCGCGCAAAATGAGGTCTATTAGTTCATTAAAAATCCTATTTATCTCACGAATCACAAAACTCTAATTTAACACTTGCATGTTTTTTATTGGATGACTCATCGCAAAGTCTTTCCAAGCTGAATATTAACACTTCACGTCATTCACAGAGGGACACGACCCAAACGCCTAACACAAGGAATTACTTCTATCTCAAATATCGGTTGATGGAAGTGGTGTAGGGATTGGTGGATTATTAATATAGGAAGTTAACAATGGTGTGGATGATCCAGTGTGTTTTCAAAAACAACCAAATGGCACTAGAAACGTTATTCCACAATTGAGAACGAACGTTTGACTTTGATATTAGCTTTACAACATTTTGAAGAATTATTAGTTCAGCTCTGTTTCGGGTTGTTGTAATCGGTGATCACAATTCCCTCACTTTCATTAACACAATGAAAAATAAACATCACAATGTTCAGGTTGAGTTTATTGCTGTAGAATACAACACTGACATTAAACACATCAGGGGAAACGATACTGTGATTGCAGATGCATTCTCATTTGTATAGAAGTACGCAAATGTTTTATGTTGTGTATATTTTGTTTAACTATGTGTCATTCATTAGACATTGTCCTATGTAATTTTAATTATTATAAAATCATTTGCGTATTTGGCAAATATGCAAAACGAAAGTTTTGTTGGATAAATTATTACGCAATTAATTTCTATTTAGTTTATAGACGGAGAAAACAGACGTTGCCCAAGTTCGATGCAAGCATGGGGATCACAAATGTTTTCCGAAACTCAGTGACAATGAGTAATTCTAAGATAGTTTATACTACATTTATTCCCCTTGTGTAATATTTCATATCTAAACCTTTTCGCAACCTACATTTGCTTTTTGGTCATATATAATCAATCGCGGATCCAGAAATATCGTGGGGTGGGGGACAAAACAAGTACGCAAGGGGCCTGCGGACCGGTTCCCCTCCTTCTCCGGCAGCTCCTTTATTTTAAGCGTTTCTACGGTATAATTTGAACCATCCAATTGTAAAATAAACTTAATCTAGGAAACTTTCTGGTTTCTCACTGATGTTGGGGAGAGGGGGAGGCTACTGGCTTCTCCTTCCCTTGATCTCCTGCATACAAAGAAATGCCAACGGTATTCATGTGCCCTGACTTTCTCTGTTTGCCATCTCGTCGTGATGTCGGCTTCCTTTACAAACTAATCAGAAATTAAAAATTACAATCTTTGATACACAAACCAAGATAAACTGGCATTACTGTATGGGACCTGTAACTATTAATGTTAGCAGATCAAAAGATTATCGATTAATGCTATCTTAATCAAATTATATTTTTGGAAGCGTAAATACCTAATAGCAAATTTCCTTTTTGAAGCTCGTTTCTATATTATACAGACCTTCTCACCCGATCCTGTCCAATCTTCAGTTGTTCAAATGTTACAAGCTTACAACTTGGTGCAGCCATTTTGCCAATCGTATTTCCTTGGCAGATTACGGCCATGTGTCCACAGATGGAGAAAAGAAATACGAAAGCACTATTGTGGGTGCGGTTTTAAATTACTGCAAAGGAAGAAATAATATGCTGTTGTTCACGTAGTCTTTAATCAATGCTGATTGTGAAAAATAGACAATAAACGTCTTTTCAAGGTTTAGTTTATTGGTGATGGGTTTTCGATATTTGACCACGTTTGAAGGGGAGGCGCTGTGTGTGCCCTCCTTTGCCAAATGGAATCGCCTCTGATAAAACTAAATATTTATTGAAAATTGATTCAAATCTCTGATTCATGAAACTAATTCACGTCAATGATATGTATGCACCCAAATGTATGTAAAAAAAAAAAAAACGTTTTCTTCCTATCGTATGACAACCGTTGTTTTTTTTTAAACTCTTTTATAGTCTAAGAAATAATAACACAAAATAATCGAGCCACAAAAGATGTCACTGCTTGAACCGGTTTGCAGGCACATTGTACAAAGACGTCGAAAATATGCTCTTTCCGTGAACACTAATATTCAATTTTAAAGTACATCCATTCATCACAGTAAATTCATATTATATCCAGAAATGATCAGGACTGTGAACAACAAAATACATAATAATCAAACCTTTCTGTTTTCTTACAAGTGTTTGAAAACCAAGGGCTTATCATTAGAGAGGGAAATTCTGAGTGAGTATGTTGAAACCAATCTGAGAAGAATCACTCATAAGTATAACCCCAACCCCAACCCCAACTCCCAACCCCCTATAAAAACCAATTGTGGTCTCGGAAGAAACTTTGATCAGAACGATAAAGCAAAATATGTTCATCTACAGTTGAGAGAGAAAAGAAAACGAGACGGAGAGAATCAAAATGAAAAGTTTAATACAAATATATTCTACATTTAGTTTACGTCGCTGCAAATGTACCATACAAACAATTAGGCGGTTTTGTTACCTCTGTTGTTGTTAATGCTGCTGCTGCTGCTGATGGTGATGTTAAAAATACAATATAGATCAGTCATATAATATCCTCTCTCCCCACATCCTCCCATCCCAACGTTTGATAAAATGATGGGAATACCTGTGGGGTGTATGAAATACTTTTTTTTTTTTTTTATCCTGACATCATACTTCGAGTTGAATAAAAACTTTCAAATTATTTTAGCTGATAAATTTCCTAATAAGTCTCTCTCTCTCTCTCTCTCTCTCTCTCTCTCTCTCTCCACAAAGTTAATTAACGTGATGTACTGGTAATTTGTGTTTAATTTTGTATATGATACTACCACTACTACTACTACCATTGTTATTATCATTATTATTATTAGTAGTAGTAGCAGCAGCAGCAGTAGTAGTAGTAGTAGTAACAGTGGTGGTAGTCATAGTCGTAGCAGCATGATAATACCGGTTATAGTAGAATATATGTTATGGTATATATTCAGATGCCATCTTGAGCGCTCAAAAAATAAATATAATTATGATTCAATAATTGGCATTTATAGTGAGTTCTTCTTACACTTATATCTAACTATAACATGCGTACCGTCTTACTTCTGCTGGTACATATGTGTAAGAAGATATATTTGAAGCAATTCATGCATCTGTCAGTACAAAACTCATTTCGAAAAGTCTTTGATTCGGTTTACAGCAGCAGAACGGACTTAGTAATGATAATGATATGTGTGTGTGGTGTCCATTTGATGGAATGATAGTGACATGTGTGGGGTGTAGGAACTATTTATCTTTAACAATCCCTATGTCTAACATGTTGCGAAACAGAAACTTACATTTTAATTTATTTACAAAATTAAGATGTTTCAAAAAGGTAATTAGTGTTATCTTGTAATTACCTGTTTGAATTTGCTTATTATTATTATTATTATTATTATTATTATTATTAAATAAGATTATTAATGATATAATATAAATAAATAATTACAAATAAACAAGTAAATGAATAAATAATATTAGTTTATGATAAAATAAACACACACACACACACACACACACACACACACACACATATATATATATATATATATATATATATATATATATATATATATATATATATATATATATATATATATATTACTGTGTAGAAGCCACTGATGCGGTTTGTACAAATATCATCTTGTTCAAATTCGTCATTTACATTAAACTCCAGATTTCAGGGGAAACAATTATCTTTTCTCAAAGGTATTTAGTATTTTTCGGCCCATAGGATGGATTAGAAGATGGCAATGAAATAAAAGCAGCGAAACTTCTATGTTCCAACTAAAGCAGACTGAAATATGATTAAAGTTTAATTTGTTTAAGGGTTCTTATAGTACAATTGTCAACATTACTTTTAATACATCGGATCTTTATATAGATGTATATCGGAATCACGTGTATATCCTTGTGGTTTTGTCCTTTGAGTAGGAATAGAAGCGCCGTTCAATAGAAATAATTTGGCTTTGTCTGGTTTACAGCGGTTCAAACTCGTTTCGTAAGCACAATCTTTTCTAGAACTTTGTTTGGAGAGAAGCCCGCATGCACTGAAATGAATGGAAGGAAATCCCCTAATTTTTTTCCAAACGGAAAAGAGAGGAATAGCTGTGAGCTGAATTTATTCTCAATTCTGTATTTTATTCTGCTCGAAATATTCCACTTAACATTGTTTAAAACTATAAAAAAATTACTCAATTCCAAACAGCTGAAGAAGCAAGATTATGAAGCTTGGTTGTGTCGATATTGTTTATATACCATAATATAACTGCATAATTCCAATACGGAGAAAATGCGTACACCGAATTATGTCCATTGTATGCAAACATTATATCTAGAACCTGTCTTGACACGATATTGTTGTGTTATTGGTATGACGTCCATACTGCCCATCATTTAGCTCTAATGCTATCAGGAACACCAAGCCGCGAGTGATTGTACGTACAAGAACCTTTCGGTGGGTATGCATTGCACAGAAATTGATGATGCGTTTTTCAATCGAACCTCAAGTCTAAAGAGGCGATAGATTTTCATTTAAATTATCAACGGCTAAACATTCTTTGCCCTAATCAAATCTTAGTATGGGAACCCCCCTGATGTTCCAAAGCTAAAATGAATAATCCTAACATAGTACGTACTAAATTTATTTCCTATGAGTAATTAAATATTGCTATATGGAATTACAATTCAGCCCGACTGTGATTTGATTTCACATATTATTACATACCTTTTGTCTATTGTCGTTAATCACGATAAGGATGGTAACTGCAATGATTGTAAATTTTTCGTGACTACATGTTCACTTAGTGCTAAACACGTAAGAAGAAAACTCAGCTGAAATTTATTGTTGATAAATTATATCAGTCTAGAAATTTGTAGGTGTGATAAAGTGATAAATGTGTTCGAAGAGATAGATAGATTACACAGGCAGCAAACCGTGCGTTGCCTCAATAAATTAGGGAAAAGTATGGTTTGTTGTCTGTAATTTTCAAAGGAAATAAATATCTTTGTTACGACTCACTGAGGTAATTGAAGCACGAAAACTCATTTTCATTTTTAATTCATACGTAATTGAAGGCTAACTGAAGGGTATACAATAGCTTGCACATTGAAGATCGCAGCAGCCTTAGAATTGAAATATCAAGTGGTTATAATGTGATTTCTGTCCATATCACCATACCTTCGTGTCAAAAGGCGTATTGACTCAGAAATAGTAATATGTCATTATATACGTCTACCTGTATAATATTTATGCGACAAAATATACAACGTAAGCTAATGCAGTTTCAAGTTTCACCCTATAAAAGATAGAGTAATTCGCGTATTTCAGAATACAGTTATGTTTGTATAACTTGCTTTCTCTTGGAGAACTTCGGAAATTCCACAGCTTTCGTTCAGTAAATGATAAGTGGCTTATAAAAGATCTAGGTAAAGGGTATGAGTCTTACGAGTTCACCACTAATCGCTGAAAACCGGAGCATTACCGTTTACCGTTTTGAAATCAACAATTCCATTAAAAGGCTCATTGGTTGCTTGGAGAAATGTTTGCCTTGGCACCTATAGTGACAAGACACAATGACACGCTTATTAACGTCCTGATATACACCTGTATAAAGATCTGATTTATTAAATATGAGTCATGATAAACACACGTTAAACACCTCTTAAAGCCAATTAATGAATCGTATATATATTCTGCTTTACCAGTCTAAATACCACTGCTGTAATTTCATTGTCAGCACAATGGATACATTTTAAAAGAGAGAGAGAGAGAGAGAGAGAGAGAGAAAGAGAGAGAGAGAGACGTAACCTGATGACGTTTTTTTTTGTTTTTTTTTTTTTTTTTATATGGTCGCGTTAAATTGCCCAATACGTATTATATATTTTAATTACGAACAATGCAGTCATTATTTTGTATCTTCCACATCAACATACAGCTTGGGAAGTAGATTATAACTTTAGGAGACATAGGGCTTACACATGTTTAGATTTAAGTGAAAATTTTAATCATGAAAAAAAAATCATTGCAGTTACTTTTACCATCGTATTAAATGACAAAGGAAAACCGACACTCTGTCCTTCTCTAGCACTGAAATATAATAGTATTGACAAAGTTTCAAGAGAAAGTTAAGGTGCTCTAAACCGGATTCATACACTTTTCAAAGAACCCCTTTCTAGCTAATGGCGCACTTATTGTTTCCACGAATTGCTCACCAGCACAAACATGCCGACAAAGTGACAAGCCTACAAACATGGGTATGCTATGTATTTGGCAAAATGCCTTCGCTTCAACGTTCTGGAATGCACGTTTTATAAAGAAACCAAAAATTGATTCATTCTGCAAACTGTAATAATTTCCGGAAATATTGTTTTATCACAGAAAGTTAGTTTATACCAAAGAAGGATTGTAAGTGTGAAAATTTAAAAAGCGTTTTTTTTTTTCAAACTAGGAACTTGACAGTATTTGACTGACCATCTATATAACTGATTTTAATAATCACCCATAAATACCACATACGAATGTATGCGGAAGAAATATCCATTGAATGAGAAGGATAAGGATAAGAAGAAATAGTTTTCTTTTAGTGGAAAGCATGAAAATATGCCCAATAGTTAGATTAAATTTCCACAAACCTACCACATCCAGGTATATACCCGTTTGGTACTCTAATTGTTTACATTATTGTTCCTGTCCGTGATGTTGAACAATGCGTTCGATAGGAAAGGAAATTACACATGAGTGATGGTAGACTTATTTCTCCCTCTTTCATCCTCGCTAGCCTCTTCTCTCTCATGAACGTTTGATGGAATAATGTGTATTCGTAATACTTTTATAATCCCTACGTCGTAAATGTAAGTTTATGGATGGGTGTAGGTGTAATGTTCATTTCAGTTTATATGATTATTATACTGGCCACTTGATATCTCTTGTTTCTTTCACTATCTAATTCAGGAGATTATTAGTGTGACAATATATATTAGTGTGACATTATATATATATATATATATATATATATATATATATATATATATATATATATATATATATATATATATATATATATATAATAACAATAGTATTAATAGTAATAAAAATAACAATAATAAATCATGCAAAGGGTCTAACTACGCAGTGAATCAAACACCTGTTAGTGTATCTTGAAGCCTCCCTATTTTCTCAATTGTCAAGAACCTATAGAAAACTGTCGCTGTTAACTGAAAGATTCTTAAAGGTGAAAATACTGCAGTAGCCTCCTCGAATCACATAATGCCACAACATCACTAAACTCTACGTTAACATTAGTTTTTCATGTTTCACGTTTGGATGACCCATCGCTAAGCCTTTCCAAGCTGAATATTAGTACTTTATGCCGTACACCGAGGGAGATAAACACCTCACGCAAAGAATTACTCCTATCTCTAATATCTTTGGTTGAATATGTGTAGGGATTGGAGGATTATTAATTCAAGACGTTAATAATGGTGTGGATGAACATGTGTGCTATTTTTCAAAAACAACCTAAACGGCACTAGACACTTTATTCTACAATCCTGAAGGACTGCTTGACTTTGATATTAGCTTTACAACAGATTATTCTGGGTTGTTGTATTGAGTGATCACAATCCTCTTACTTTCATTAACACAATGTAAATACAAATCCCAATATTTAGGTGGAGTTTAACGCTGCAGGAATACAACACTGATATTGGAAACATCAGAGGATACAATAATGTGATTGCAGATGCACTCTCACATGTATAAAAGTACGATGTTGCTTTACGGTGTGCATATTTTATTTAACTAATTGTAATTCATAAAACATCGTCTTATGTAATTTTAATTGTTATATTATCATTTGCATATTTGCCAAATATGCAAAAGAAATTGTTTTTGGATAGATGTTTCATTTCCTTCATGAGCGGATGTCTTGTGTATAGTTTATAATGTGTTTTTAACTTTTGTCCATGATTGTAATTTGCAAAATAATGTTTATATTACATCGACCTCAAGGTCAGTCTTGTTTATAATTAAGCTAGGTTTTTCCGTTGGTGTGCTTCACATTTTATTCCGCCACAGGTCATGTGAAAATGTGCATAAATAGGGATTTGATGAACAAATAATTAATTCCTGTCTTACACTAGTCTGTGGGGTCCATTTTAATTAGTTTAGACTCGTGTTGTTAAAATTGGATATTATTTAAGAGGAATTATTTATTTAGACTATTCATTACAATTAATAGAGTGCTCAATAACTTTGGGATTATTATATTACTTTGTATTTTGTGAAATCACTCAAAGACATTCTGGACGGAATCATTGTGCTACATCAGGACATTCAAGATTATGATAATTTATTCCCAAGATTGCATATTGTTGGACTTGTAATAGGGCCTTTTGGAATACAATTCACAATTTTTAAGTGTCGTTTGATTTTTCACTTTGTATCGTAGGGAAATAATTGCTTTCTCCTTTGGCTTAAATTATTGGTTTGAATTTCTTTCTGTCACACTGTATTATTAAAGTTGTAACAGCCTTTTGTATAATGTTTTAAAATGGATATTAGTGAATCCATGTGCCATTTAAATTGGTATTAGATTTGCGTGTTATGGTCTCCAATTCATTTACATAGTCCTCGCATTGGACCAAACAGTTATAAATTTGATGGCGAATTTGTCAAACATCCTCCTAAAGGCAAACAAATTTGGTGTCCTTTTGTGAGTATTTCTGTGCAGGTCTAGGTTGTATAGATATATAAACTACTAGACCTATATAATACCTATGCCTAGAGAATTCCTATAAGGAAATAGGCTTATCTTAATCATATACAAATATACATTGTATTAACACGGCGTTTATGTTATGATTTCAACTCTGCCTATCAGACCTGAATTTGCTCACACGCAATTTAGAAAGCCAAGGTGCGTGTCACTGTATGTACTTTAACCTTCGATTATGTATGCCTGACAAAGAAAATAATATTGAGCTTTCAAATCGAAACCGTAATATCCTAAAAGGAAATTAATTTCCATTTAGTTTATGGACGGAAAAACAGACGTTGTCCGAGATCGGTGCAAGCATGGGGATCCCAAACGCTTTCAGAAACTAACCAAAAATGAGTAATTCTAAGATAGTTCATACTAAAATTTATTCTCCGTGTGTAATATTTCATAGCTAAACTTTCGCAACCCATATTTGCTTTTCTGGTCATATATATTCAATGGCAGATAGAGACATAGCGTGTGGTGGGGGACTAAACAAGTAAGGAAGAGGCCCGCGAACCGGCTTGGCACCCTCCCCGGCAGCTCCTGTATTTCAAGCGTTTCCAGGGCATACTTTAACCATCCAGTTGTAAAATAAAGTTAATCTAGGACACGTTCTGGTTTCACAATGATGTGGGGGAGAGGGGGATTATACAAGCTTCGCCCTCCCTCTGTCCCTTGCATACATAGAAATACCATCAGTATACATGTGCCCTGACTTCCTCCATTTGCTATCTCGTAATGATGTCGACTTTCTTTACAAACTAATCCTAAGTAAAAATCCTTGATAAATAGAACCGAGATAAACTGGCATTACTTTTTGGAACCTCTTACTATTTTTGGTAGCAGATCAGAAGAGTATAGATTAACGCTACCTTAATTTTAAAAAATATTTTGGAAGTGTAAATGCCAATCAGTATTGAGGGCCGCAAATTCCTTTTTTGAAGCAAGATTATCTACATTTGCAGTCGGAAATAAGATTAAACGGAACCTCTCATCCGCTCCTGTCCAGTCTTCCCTTGTTCAAATGTATCTCGCTTACAACTTACTGCAGCCATTTTGTAAATCGTATCTCCTAGGCGGGTTAAGGTCATATGTCCACAGAAGCAAACCGAGAAAGGAAATACCGAAAGTACCATACTGGCTACTGTCTGAAATTATTGCAAATATATATTGAATATATAATATGCTGATGTTAGCGTAGTCTGTAAGCAATGCTGATTGTGAAAAGTAGACCATAAACGTCTTTTCAGGGTATAGATTATATAACGGCGACGGGCTTTCGATACTTGACCAGTTTTAGAAGATGAGGCGTTGTGTGCGCCCACCCCTTGGAAATGGATCCGACTATGATAAAACTAAATATTTACTGAAAATTTATTCATATCTCTGATTCATGAAATTGCTTCAAATCAATGATTTGTATGCACCCATTTGTATGTAAAAGAAACTTTTGTTTCTAAGGTGAACATTAATATTCAATTTTAAAGGACTCATTCTTCACAGCAAATTCATTCATTCTCTATCTCCAGACATGATTGGGAGAACAACAACAAAATGAATAATACTAAAAAAAAATTTTGTTTCCATACAAGTGTTTAAAAACCAAGGGCTTATCATTAGAGAGGGAAATTCTGAGAGAGTATGTTGAAACCAATCTGAGAAGAATCATTCATATATACAACCATCTCCCCCTCCCCCAACAATTGTGGTCAAGTAAGAAACTTTGATCAGAACGATAGAGCAAGAAATATTCATCTTCAGTTGAGAGAGAAAAGAAAATGAAACGGAGAGAATAAAAAAAAAAGTTTAAAGTTGAATAAAAATATATTCTACATTTAGTTTACGTCGCTGCAAATGTACTATACATGCAAATAGGCGGTTTTATTCACTCTATTGTTGTTATTGCTGCTGCTGACGGTGATGTTACAAATACAATAGAGATCAGTTATAAAATATCCTCTCTCGCCCAACGTTTGATAGAATGAAGGGCAAACCTGTTGACTTATTCATTTTATTCTGACATCATACAGAGAGTTAAACAAAAACTTTCAAATTATTTAGCAGATAAATTTACTAATCATTAACTCTCTCTCTCTCTCTCTCTCTCTCTCTCTCTCTCTCTCTCTTCACAAAGTTAATTCAGGCGCTGTAGTGGCATTTTGTGTTTAATTTTGTCTATGCTACTATTACTATTATTATTACTATTATTATTATTATTAGTAGTAGTAGTAGTAGTAGTAGTAGTTTTAGCAGTGGTAGTAGTAGTAGCAGTGGTAATAGTAGTAGTAGTAGTAGTAGCAGTGGTTGTAGTAGTAGTAGTAGTAGCAGTGGTTGTA
The DNA here is from genome assembly GCA_016617855.1 of Megalonaias nervosa. Lineage (NCBI taxonomy): Eukaryota > Metazoa > Mollusca > Bivalvia > Unionida > Unionidae > Megalonaias > Megalonaias nervosa. The sequence goes on along the minus strand of JAECUM010056755.1, from coordinate 1,229 downwards.
GCAGTAGTAGGAGTGGTAGTAGTAATAGCAGCAGCAGTGGTTGTGGTAGTGGTAGTAGTGGTTGTAGTAGCAGTAGTAGCAGTGGTAGTAGTAGTAGTTGTAGTTGTAGTTGTAGTGGTAGTAGTAGTAGTAGCAGTAGCAGTAGTAGTAACAGTGGTTGTAGTAGTAGTAGTGCTGGTATTAGCAATGGTAGTAGTAGTAGTAGTTGTAGTAGTAGTAGCAGTGGTAGTGGTAGTAGCAGCAGAAGCAGTAGCAGTAGTTGTAGTAGCAGTAGTAATAGTAGTAGCAGTAGTAGTAGTAGCAGTGGTAGCAGTAGTAGTAATAGTAGTGGTTGTAGTAGTAGTAGTTGTAGCAGTGGTAGTAGTAGTAGTAATGGTGGTAGTAGTAGTAGTAGTCGTAGTCGTAGCAACAGTAGTATTAGTAACAGTGGTAGTAGTAGTAGTAGTTTTTGTAGTAGTAGTAGTAGTAGTAGTAGCAGTGGTAGTAGTAGTAGTAATGGTGGTAGTAGTAGTAGTAGCAGCAGTAGTAGTAGTAGTAGTCATAGTGGTAGTAGTCGTATTAGTAGCAGCAGCATGATAATACTGGTTATAGTAGAATATACGTTATGGTAATATATTCAGATGCCACTTTGAGCGTACAACGTTCATCTTGAAATGCATTATATTACTTTATCCAAAGTTTAGAATGGAACCTGGCACTGACATGAAAGCTTCGGAATTGCCATTATCCATCTTAAGTTATTGAAAATAAATATAATTATGATTCAATAATATTCATTTATAGTGAGTTCTGTGTACACTTCTATCTAAATATAAAATGCCTATAGTCTTAATTCTGCCATATGTACCATATGTGTAAGAAAACATTTTGTGAAGCAATACATGCATCTGTCAGTACAACGTTCATTTTGAAAGTTTTTGATCCGGTTTACAGCGGCAGAGCCGACTTAATGATAATAATATGTGTGGGGTGTCCGGTTGATAGAATGATAGTGACATTTGTGTAGTGTAGGAACTATTTATGTTTTTCAATCACGATATCTCACAGAAACAGAAAATTACATTTTAATTTACAAAACGAATATGTTTCAAAAAGGTAATTAGTGTTATCGTGTAATTTACTGTTGCAATTTGCTTATTATTATTATTATTATTATTATTAAATCACATTATTAATGGTATAATGCAATAAACCAATAACAAATAAACAAGTAAATGAGTAAATTATTT
>JAECUM010056751.1:0-26826 GCA_016617855.1 Megalonaias nervosa | reverse complement strand
TCTCTCTCTCTCTCTCTCTCTCTCTCTCTCTCTCTCTCTCTCTCTCTCTCTCTCTCTCTCTCTCTCTCCCTTTGGTTGGTTTGACTCTCTCTCCCTCTCTCTCTCTCCCTTTGGTTGGTTTGACTTAACTTTACCATCATTCATAGGTCCAGAAACATCGTCGTATGACACAAGCGAAAATCCTCAACGCTCGTATTTTCGTGGATTTTCGCCCGTATCTAAATACGATCATCCATCCATCCATCCATCCATCGATCGATCGAGAGAGAGAGAGAGAGAGAGAGAGGTTTAAGAACAACATCAACGCATTAAATACGTTACAGTATGTGTACCTCGTAACCGACAAATTTAACTTAACAGTATCAACAGGCTATTGGAACTATGTATCATTGACATTATGATCACTGTAAATAGATCCCAAGGAAAGTGTAAACATACGGTTACGACGAATCATATTCTTGTAGGTTACTTGGTGCAAGTTCAGTTTTAATGTTTTCGTCCAGCGGAATTTGTTTTTCTCTCTCACTCCAGATTTTTGCATATTTTTTCTTTACGCACGAGAGGGAGAAGGGAACGGAAAAAAGAAAGGATTCCGATGAAATTGTGTACCATTTTAATTTCATTTAGAAAGCATGGACTATTAATACTTGTTATCATTACTTTCATATTTCGTTTATGATTAATGAGTAGAAATTCATAATTGATCTATATGCCTGCAGTTGAAAGAATGTTTATATATTCGTATTATTGCGCCATGGGCGGATCACAATTTGATATACCAATAGTATTGGTATCAATTTGCTTTATACCAACTCTTTAAAAGCCATGTTATTTTTAATGTATGTGATATATATATATATATATATATATATATATATATATATATATATATATATATATATATATATATATATATATATTACTTAAACGTAAACGTCATATTATTAAAAAACGTTCAAATGCTATTTATGCAAATTAGCACAGCGAGGGGCAAGTGTTTATTTATTCCAGAGTAGCTAAACCGTTGCCATAAAATCCTCTTCATCAATATGACGAACTTTTCGAGTGTTTTAGCCAATTTACTCGATAACCCAGCCATCTCAACGACCATCCGGCACTGTTTTCTTCATTGGATTGATTGCCGTGTTTGCCTTTCCTTCACATCGCTTATAAAGAAGGGTTTTATAGACCAAGTTAACAAAGCTTCAATTGATTTATCGATTGTTGCGCACAGAAGTGCCATTTTGTTACGATCCATAAAAGTACATACGAGATACTAGTTTACCCAATCGAAGTCGCCATTTGTTACAGAAAAATAACCCCATCTGTTACTCACTCTTGATTAGGACTAATGGGAAATCATGAAATGGACCGTTGATATTGACCCCTATAATATACATGTAATTAATTATGGAGTCAGATAGTCGCATACATGCATGTTTCATTCAGATCGTAGTGCTTGACATTTTATTTCAATTCATATATGTATATTTATCCGTCCGTTCTTCTCTCTTGCAGCTGTATCTGAGGAAAAACATGTCAATAATAATGAGCAACCTCATTTGAGTTTGAACAACATTTTGTATATTTTATGATATTGAATTGACTCGGGTGAATTAGTCTACAAATTCTATTTGACTCGGATGAATGAGTGTACACATTCTAATTGATTTGCATGAACGAGACTACACATTCTAACTGACCCGCATTAATTAGTCTACACATTCTATTTGATTCGCATGAATCAATCTACACATTGTATATGACTCTCAAGAACGAGACTTTTCACAAATTTTCATTGATTAACAAATGAGTAAGTTTACAGCCAAATCATTCTCATGGCATTTTAAGATTTCTCAATTATTTCATTCTATTTGGGGACTTCTAACATTGCAAATGGACTAATAGAAAGACAGAAAACAATCCAACGTGACTACACCGACAGTTTCGTTGACCGTGCCAATAGCTATGGCACGCGTGCCGTGGCAGTAGTTATGGACAAGCGTCAACCGTGGCAATAGGTATTGACATTAGTTCGTCGTGGCAATAGCCATGGACATGGGTTCACTGTGGTAGTAGTTATGGACATGCGTTCACTGCAGAGTTATTGGTTTTACGGTATCATTTATTTTCAGGATAACTTTGACAAGTAGTGATGAATATATCGGATTGCAGGTAGTTCACGCGAAAACAGACAATATCTTCACCGATCAGACAGTTTCCTCCTCAGATGCACTCATCTGTCTCATTACTTATGGAGCAGAGGCCCCAGGGTGGTCGATTGGTCTAAAGCGCGTGCCTTTATACCAATCACTGCTATCTCACATGTGTCCATGTGAGTTCGAGTCTCGGACTCGGCAAATGTGATTATATGAGGAATGGCTGCGCGTGGGTTGGTGGTTCTTCTCTGGATTTTCCCGGGTTCTTCCTCCAACATTTATAGAGGCTGCCTATCTTGTGCTGAAAAATTGCGTCAAACCCCCAAAAGAAGAAAACAACTTATGCAGCGAGCAGGGTAATCAATGAAAGTCGATGAAAGGTTCTGTTTATGGCATTCAAAGAGATTTTGTGAATTTCGGCAATAAATAAATCACAAAAACTACAGACATTTAAACCCATGCAGTTCTACAAGTTTCTAGGTGAAAGGAAGAAAATTGATAAGAATTAAATAACAACTGATAAGTAATAAGAAACTCGTACCTACAGAAACGAAAAAGAAACGTCGATGATTTATAAATCTTTCTCATGCAAAATCTTTCAAATTTTTACCAGTTTATCGTGGGCACAAAGTTTGCCTTCACTTCCATATTCATTTTCGATTGCCTCTTTCTAATGCTAAAAATATATTTGTAAGTATTTTTTCCGAATGTAAGCTTATTCTTGGAGACTATAATAATATTTCATTTATATTTTAAGATTTAAATGTTCCATATGATTAGATGCGATGGCGACTATGTCTAAATTCAAATACATAATCATTTTAGGAGGAATTCTGGCCATTGATAACGATTCTCTCTCCCGTACACACGTATGCACGCACAAACATGCATATGCCAGCCTTCTTAGCAAAAAATATTAAGAGCATCTCATGGGAATATGCAGAATCATGTTCGTCTATGGTATCAAATTCTGTGTATAAATTCTGCAGTTATAGTAAAGAGAACTTTCATGGTCTTCTCACTTTTAGTTCAAATATACCACTTTTCCTCATAAATCCCATACTTCCTAAAACAACTGAGTTATTTTAACAGAGGTACATGTGGCTTTCCGAGTACTGCCATCTCACCACTGTCCTCGTTGTTTCGAGTCTCAAATTCGGCCATTGTGGGTATGTGAAAAAGCATGCCAGTAGCTTCCCGTAGGCCGGTGGTTCTTGCCGGGTTCTTCCTCCACGAGTTATATGACTCGCGGTACTAATGATATCGAAGAATGGGAACCAGTCTAGAAATGGGTGAAGATAAAATAGAGTTTATATGGGTTTGGCTGGCCAGGATTGGTTTCTGATGAAATAAGATGTTAGTGAAAAGAACCTTTTGAGAGCTTATCCTAGTTGTAACTGTAATCAATAGAGACAATGTCTTATTGACGGAATTTCAGTCCTTTTTCAGTCATAAGTTTGGAAAACTCATTACTGAAATCAGCACCTCATTATTGGCTGCAATATTAAGAGCACGTGTTTCAAACACATGTAGATCCAGAATATGCCCGGTCTGGCGTGGTGTTCTCTACACAGAAACTGTCATCAAGGATGGGTCTATGCTGATAAATATAAGTCTGATTTTGAGTATTCAGAAATTTTACGTTACTGAATTTGTAATATCATGGCGTTTACATAGGTGTACCGTGAGTCCTATACTGGCCTCCATGTTTAGCCTATTGTGTACTGACCAATGGCGTTAAAACCACGACATCAACATCTAGTGCTGAAGTGACGCTATTGAATGTTATACCTTCATTATCAGCTCTCTGGCTTTATATATGTATGTCCAACAGCAATCAATGCAAATACTTTTTAAAGGCCTTAAAAGTCGACGCATGTCGTCATGTTGAAGTAACTAGATAAACTGGTTTGCTGAAAAGAGTGCATTAGTGCAGAAATTCATTCCTGTACATGCAGATTTGAAAATGAGGCTTGATTAAACATGTGTTTAGTTTTGTACACTTGTATCTACTCATTAGGAATTGATACGTGTAGGGAACTCGTGAAACGGTATTGGTTAGTGTGTTATCGTTACAGCTCTTAGTCAGAGTTGCATATTCATTCGGCATAAATGAATTAACGGTAAAAGCAAGAGTAATCGTCTACTGAGTGTGTTGTTTCTCGTTCATTTGATCCGAAGAGCCACTTCAAGCGAATACCAGAGCAGTGGCGTGTCTGTTGTGTCTTCAGCTGTGCATTCTTTGCGCTTTATTGGCTCTAACATATTGGGGGTATTTCAGTAAGCAATTATTTGCATAACTCTGAGAAATCTTGAGGATAATTATCGTAAATATCTTTATTTGCTTTATATGACGCATTCCGTGACAGCTTTGCTTTCGGTCAAGTAGTAATGCGTATGCATCGACCATAAAATCTGAAGTGTTAATTAAGTTTATACCCAGAATGCTTTGTTTGTTCCCTAATTGCTTTAATGACTTTTTTTCTATGCACTTCTAGAAATTCTAGCGATTTCTCGAAGCATTTGCTTGTAAAAGCTGCTGGTTAATGACGCTGAAAGGTCTATTCAGTAGACCTCTGCCATACTTCCCAATCCAGACCAGAACTGTCAGAAGCGGAGTTTAATAGTGCCAGCTGCAAAGGCCAGGAGAGCATCCGAGTCTTAAATTGTGTGTAGATGATATATCGACTGGTTGAATATTATTACCATTTCGCTGTCCATCAATTATCTTTGCATCGTGTATAACATCGTATATAACATCGATTAACATTAAAGTCTATGTAAACAATTCACATTTACTACTGTCAGAAATAACATCGTAGATAACATCGATTAATGTTAAAGTCTATGTAAACAATTCACATTTACTACTGTCAGAACGAAGTTTAAAGTTGAGATTAATAAAAGCCAATGCTTTCAGTCTGATTCGATAGGAAAATTATTTGGATCAGAGTTTCCTTGTTTGATGCAATTTGTTTAATGAGTACGTTATTTTCTGATGTAAGAAAATTAAACATACATTTCACGTATTTTATGTCTGAGACAATTCTGATACTGTTTTGTATTATTCTTAGTTTTTGTTTGTTTGTATGTTTGACGAGGTGGGTGGGTGGAGTTTGTGTGTGTGTGTGTGGGGGGGGCTTTTGTTGGGGTGGGGTGGGTGGGGCTTGTGTGGTAGGGGGAGGCTTTTTAAACTTTGTACAATTTCCTGCAACATAATACGAATAGAAAAGTATTCAAGTAGCATAAACTGACTGACCAACTACAATAAGATATCCAGATGCATATTCTTCTTGTCCTTACCCCTAAACTGGAATAAAAATTCTGGCGTAGTTATTTTCTGCTCGTCAACAACAGTGCAATATTGTTGAAGGTAGTGGTCAATTTACCTACTATATCAAGTGCTTATACGCTACTTTTTGAGTACTTAACACTAATCTATAAGTATTTGTATACTACTTTTTGAGTACTGGTACACTACTTTTTGAGCACTTATACACTACTATTTGAGTACTCATACACTACTTTTCGAGTACTTATAAACAACTTTCTTGGTACTGCAATCACTGACAGTATGCATGTATCATTTTCAAGAGCATACATCAAAACGACACTCTTCTGCAAAAAAAAAAATGTATTTGGAATATGATCTGTGACACACAATACTTCACCATAATCTGAACATATACCGATAAGCGCAAATATAGACACACTCACGCACGCACTCACGTAATCTCCTTTCCCAGTGTTAGCTTTAGAGCAAAGATAGACAGCTGTAGCAAAAATATGATTAAAGAATTTATGCTTAGATTCCAGGATACACATTTTACTAAGTTAAATGTTCTTCCAAATATACTAGTATACGTATCTATGATCTAAGTATACGTATCTATGATCTCAGTATATGTATATATGATCTCAGTATATGTATATATGATATAAATATAGGTTTATATGATCTAAGTATACGTATATATGATCTAAATATAGGTTTATATGATCTAAGTGTACGTATCTATGATCTAAGGATACGTATATATGATCTAACTATAGGTATCTAAGCTGTAGGTATACGTATCTATAATCTAGGTATACGTATCTTTGATTTAAGTATACGTATCTATGATCTCAGTATATGTATATGTGATCTAAATATAGGTATCTAAGCTGTAGGTATACGTATCTATGATCTAGGTATACGTATATATGATCTAAATATAGGTATCTATGATCTAGGTATACGTATCTATGATCTAAATATAGGTATCTATGATCTAGGTAATTCCTATCTCTGATCTAAACGTAAGGCTTTGTTTCTTTTTCTTTTCTTTTTTTTTTGCTTTGTTTTTGTTTATGGTTTATGTTGTGGTTTTTGTAGGGTTTTTTGGGGTGGGGGCGAAGTTTTAAAAACTTTTTTATTTTCAGTGCATTTCTCTGTAAACGTTGAATTGAATTATTTTAAACAAACAAGATTTTTTTTCTTTGAAATTTCTTCCGATTTCTTTTTTTTGTAATAAGAAATAATTTCCCTGAATTTCAAAATTAATTTTCTTGGAAACAACAAAATGTTTCCAGACCTTGCAGTGACGAAAAATTATAATTGCTGAATATGCAGATTTAGATGAACGAAGGATGATAAACTTGTACAATTCATTTTTTTTTACATATCTTTTTTTATATATTAAACTGAAATCATAATCACATATTTGTGAAATGTCACGTAAAAGTCTGTATGATTTAGATTTATTTCTGTAAATTCTAATAACATGTACGTTCAGAATACCACAATGGCAATGACAGAGCATTTAACAGACGTGTAGTTTATGTCATTGTGTTGAAACACTCAAACAGCTCAATGTTTACCCAAAAGATCCCCAGTAATACTCAGATGCGTTACAAGTCTGCAGCTGGCACCTTCTAATCTGCAGGTTTTACAGTGTTGGTCTGGATTAGAGACTATGATGAGGGTCTGGTGGGTTGACTTAGCTATGGTCGAATTGGAGAGCATGATATGGGTCTGTTGGGCCGACCTTGCTATTGTCTGGGATGGAGAGTATGATGGGAAGGGTATTTTGGGGTCACCCTGCTGCGCTATGGGTTGGAGAGTATGATGGGGTCTGTTGGGCCGACCTTGCTATGGTCTGGGTTGGAGAGTATGATGGGGGTCTGTTGGGTTGACCATGCTATGGTCTGGGTTGGAGAGTATGACGTGGGTCTGTTGGGTCAACCTTGCTATGGTCTCGGTTGGAGAGTATGATGGGGGGGGGGCTGTTGGGGTGACCGCAATTGGTATGGTCATCGATCAACAGCTTTAAAAGGCATGCATTTTGGGGAAATCAATCTCTACTAGTATAGAGGACGTGTAGATTGGCAGAACGATCAGATAGGAACAAAAATGAGTTGCTAATCAAATGATGTGCCATAACTTACTCCTAGCCCACCCACTGCCAAACATAAAAAGAAGATAAAACATTTACCTACTTTTGTTTGCAGCTAATGCATTTTGACGTTTCCTGATATTCAACGCTTTCGTGGATATTCGCGAATCTCATGGCAACTTTTATTTTAAATTGCTGTAAATAAAAATTGCGGGATGTTCGCGGACTGTTTTCCCAGCCAATTCAGCGAAAATAAATGGCACACAAAAAGTATGGCAACTGAGTAGAGAATTTACCAGTAAATTTTCTCAAGCAGGTTTATAGGACACTAAATTATTTAGTATGTCATCTAAGTCCGCCATAGCCGTTTATTGATAGAAGTTGCTAATACGTGCAAAGATATTTTATTGACGAAAACAGAAACGGTCAAAGGTTTCGAGAGTACCATAAGCTCGTTGAATTTAGAAGATAGCCATGACAATAATATTGTTGTCTTTCCTAAAGCTTGCATAAGTATAAGCATGGGATTTTGGGAAATAAATCTAATTCAAGACTCATTAATATGGGTGTTCATGCAGTCTTTTGGGCAACGTTTCTCTAAGCTCTGAATTAATACAGATATGGATCCAGGTGAGGTATAATTGAATCAAACACCATTTGTGCTGTAAGGTTTGTTTTATGTAGAATTATATAAAAAGATTCTAACTTTGAAATTATGAGACGTCCAACTTGGATTGTCCCCCATCCGTTGCTGTAATTCTAGATTTATGTATTGTATAAGTTAGCTCCCTTTCCGATCACGACTGATGCTCGTAGTAGCCATTTTACTATACATATAATGGGTAACTGAATAGCAATTTTAAAAGACTTAACGATTTTAAAGAAATGTTTGTCAATCAGCTGATCCAAAATTCTTCATTTATATAAAAGAAACAAGTTCCTATAGTTTGTAAAAGATTATACAGATATTTTCGCTAACGCGTTTATTCTCTAAAACGAACCTTCCCGGTGCACTGACATTTTAAACTCTTTTTTCAGACGGACAAAAGATTTACATTGTTATATTTACCCTTTATAGATTACTGATGATACAGATTATATTCTCTCCATTTTATATGTCAGATAAATTATTTTTAAAAATGTTAAAAAATACTATAATATTATAAAATTAGTTTTTCTTCTTACTTCTTGCACAGATATCCACAATATGATTTTCAATCAGTATGTAAATATAAACGATATCAATATGTAAATATAAACGATATCAATATGTAAATAAAAATTATATCAACAAGTAAATATAAACGATATCAATATATAAATATAAACAATATCAATATATAAATATAAATGGTATCAATATGTAAATTCGAGAGGTGTCCATAGGTAATTATTAATTATATTGCCTTTTATATTACCTTATAAGTCTGGCACAAATGCAAACTACATAGACCGGCAGATCATGTCCTCCCAGTCACATTATCCTGACACTAGGCCGACCAGTCCTAACACTAACCTCTTAATGCTGAATGCCAAGCGAGGCAGCCGGTGGTAGAATTTTTAGACGTCTTTGGTATGACTCGACCGAGGTTCGAACCCGCGACCTCCACATCCGAGGCGGACGCTCTAACCACTTAGGCCACCGGAGCGGTCTAATTTTTTAAGTCCCATATTTGTAAACAATATGCAAGTCTTTGATAAAATTATTTTATGAAACACACACAAGTTAAATGGATTTGTGCTGCTCATGGTAATTTGGGATACTGAAGAAATATGATTATTTCAATTTGTTTTCGGTTATTTTGTTTTCAGTCGTCTGAAATGAGTATTCAACTTTAGATAGGAGGAAATAACGATAAATCATATTTTAATCAGCGCTTAGTACACGAACAATTTTGTACAATGGTATACCATGGTATTTCAGAACATACGGCGATACGTACCAAGGTCTAACGTACACCTCAATTATATTAGGGACAAACAAATGTATTGCCCAGTTGCAGGGGCCTGACATTTTTTTAAAATAAATTTTTGTCTGTCAACAGCTGGGAAAAACATCTTGCTCTGATTTACAGCAAAATAACACCATGTTATATCTATTATATTATGTGAAAGAAATAAAATTAATTATCTTGATATAAAAGAAAATAAAATCTCTCGGCTCAAAAGAAAATCGCAGCACTCCTCACCCTTTCCAAAAAATTAAATGGTCAGCACTTAATAATAGATGAATTTGCTATGTGTATATCAAATGTTGTACAATTTAATTTGCTATGTGTATATCAAATGTTGTACAATTTATACTCTAACAACTGTAACTAAAGTGGAATGAATTTGCTATGTGTATATCAAATGTTGTACAATTTATACTCTAACAACTGTAACTAAAGTGGAATGAATTTGCTATGTGTATATCAAATGTTGTACAATTTATACTCTAACAACTGTAACTAAAGTGGAATGAATTTGCTATGTGTATATCAAATGTTGTACAATTTATACTCTAACAACTGTAACTAAAGTGGAATGAATTTGCTATGTGTATATCAAATGTTGTACAATTTATACTCTAACAACTGTAACTAAAGTGGAATGATTAACCTTACCCTATACTTGACTCCTGTGAAAAACATTTAGCTGAAATTAGAGACCTTGTTGATAAAAATAGGAAGTGTTGACACTGAAGCCTGCAATTTACTAGCTACACTATTGATATAATAGACAGGAAAACACTGAGTGGGATGTCAACTTCCGGAGAAGATATTTATCAAATAGATACAGTAAACATAAAAACACACAGACTCAACAAACGAGAAAATATTTTGTGGAGTTTAGAATGAAACAACTGCTCGCATGAAAATCTTCTTAGGATGGTTTGCAGTCTTACAAAGGAATACATGTACGTAACACATTAACGTCCGATAGTAAACAACTAAAAAAAATGACGATTTTTGTAATTATGAAATTTTGCACAATTCTGAATTTGCCCGAATATCGTTCACAACATCAAATTTGGTCACCACGTTATCATATGTGACGTTTCAAAAATGTGTTTAAAGGGTCATAAATATAGTTATACTTGTAACAAATTAATTTCTGACGATTACAACTGTTTTGTAAATTAATAATAAGTTCTTGAATTATTTTGTAATACAAAAACGAAAACACGCTGTTAATATCATTAAATTAGTAACAAGATTACTCGGGAATTTCCGTAAATTCCTTGCTGACGGATACTACCGAAGTACTGGTACAGTTAATAAATAAGTACCGTGGTACGTATTAACAGAGAAAAAAAAAGTACCGCGGTAAACCGGTATACTGGTAATACCACGCACCTCTAATTTTAAGTATGCCAAATGTCTTCAGTTAGTCAGATTCGCAGATAAACGTTAAACATAGTTACTTTAGTTACCTGAAATTGAGGTTGAACCTGACCCAGACGGAACTTAAGTATAAAAGGCCGATTCTAGCTCAAGACCTCTTTTCACCCCCTCCCCACTCTCAGAACAAATATAAATTTACTCTCTCGGGACCTAAAATTCCCACCCCAAACGATTTTCATAAAACTAAAAGGCGGATTCTAACTCAAATATATCTTGAGAGTAACTGGGCTCATCCTCAGACTACTACTACACGAATCAATACTCTAACAGGTACGCAGTCTGAAAAATCAATAATACGTTTATTAGCCAAGTTAGGTAACATGTATCAGAGCATTCCAGAAAACGCCTACGCAAAAACTAGAACGTGAAAAAGTGTCAAACACGGTATCAAAAACTAGAACGTGAAAAAGTGTCAGCCGTGAGATCAGAACATTCCAGAAGATATTCACGCAAGTATATAAGGCGGCCAAATTCTCTCATAGTCACTGCACTGCTGCACGTTCAAGGAGACATCTTCTCCAGGCGAAAGGGTAAGTACATTATTTATACCTCATTACCAACTATTAATGTTTCAATCGTTGATATTAGAAATATTTCATTATCACGATGATAGAGACTAAACTTGACTTTACCGCTCACACAGCGACGAGACTCCAACAAATCTTTTATTTGAGGTTTGTTAAGAGGATATTTTTTGTCGATAAAATATACTTTTGACCGATCAAGATCGATGGTAAGTTTAGTATATTTTTGTTGACTGATTGGATCATGAAAGTTTTTAAATTCCGCTAGCAACTTTTGATACAATTGCTCGATGTAATTGAAATACTCGCTGTTATCAGATTTGATGAGCGAAAGTTTTAACTTGTCACGGGTGCCACTAAAACATATACCTGATATTTCATTATTAATTTCAGCTGTCAATTGTTTGCCGTCTATCATTAGATATTTGATCTTGCTATTGTAACTATTTGTCACTGTCAAATTTTCAAACATTATTTCTTAAGTTTAGATAAAATTTCAGTTGGAAAAGATAATATCGAGTATAGATCTATCATCAAAACAATAACCAAGTGCAAATGTATCTGCTCCATTTTCACAATAACGTTTGTCATCAAAATTACTCAATCCGCGTTTGATAATGACATCTGTTTCGAGTTTATGATGATTCGTTCGAATAGCCATTGCTCTTATAAAAATAACACAGCCATCAAGCGCGTACTTGTAATCATCAAATTTCATAAACTTTTTAACAAAATCGCGAGGCAGACCTTTTGCTTTTTTCGTTATTTTATTATTATCTAGCAATACCGCGTACATTTTACTGCGCAATCCGATAAAGTATTTGATGATGCTCGAGTTCATTTCATCTTTGAACTTACCAATAACCTTTTTATTCATGTCGTCATGAAATTTACTGTCACGAGGGTAATCAGAAAGATCAAACAGATGTCGATTATCGTATATATCCTGATAGACGTCCTCACATTCGATTTCGTACACGAGCGAATCGGTATCAGTAAACAATAATCTACTGGACGGCCATTGATTTTTAACAAAATTGTAATGAAAATCGTACATGAGCCACTTCGATAAATCTAAAACGGAAGCTCCAACGTAAATTGGCTTGTTTAGTTTTAGATTTGTTTTTCTTCTTTGTATTGCGACAAGATTTTCATTAAAAATTTTCATGCTAACAAAATCATCGTCTGACACAAGTTTGTTTCTGCGATTGATATCATTAACTAGCTCGATATTTACTCGTTTTCTAATATTTTCCATCGTCTTACCAAAAACGGAATTGTTCATGAGCTTAAAGAAGTTTTTTTCAAAATCAGTTTTTGCTGCAGCTCTTCTCGAAGTGTTTGAGTTAATATAACCTTTCATCCACGGCGACTGATTAAACTTTAAAACTCTATGAACTTTCCTCAAAACAAGACCAGTATCTACTGCTTGTTTTAAAACTTTGTAATGCAAAACATAATTTTTCTTATCGAGTAAATTTGGTACTAGTTTTTTGACCATAGAATTTTGTCTTGGTGATGCTAACGCTTGTTGTTCTTGAGACAACGTACTATAATCTATTATCATCGATTCTGCACAGAAAGGATAATCGTTGTGTAAATTGTGTAGCGAAGTTGGATAATCGAGATCAACTTCAACGAAGTACGAAATATCGTCGGGTATCTTTTTTTCTGTCTCTGATAGAAATTGCTCAGCCGTGATCCAACGAAATCCACCAAAAGGCATTGGTTCTGCCATAGAATAACCGTACAAATTATTACAATCTAGATAAATTATATACTTCGAAGGAAGATTAGGATTGTACTCTTTTAAGTATTTGTTGTTTGCTTCCGCATACTTTTTTGTTATCACGCTAATACCGCCTCGGATACCTTTTTCGATAAAATTGAACATATCAACGTCAGTCAGTAATTCTAACCTTACTTTACTAAACTTTAACAATGCGTCCCACGACAGCCCGGGAGCAGAATAATACCAACAAGGATCTAGTCCATAATTGTTATAGCTCACTTTTCGAAAACTTTCAAATACGTCCGCCAGCAATAACACGTCAGTTTTTAGATACAAATCATGATAATCTCCAAACGTCTTACAATCAAATTCTTTCCAGATATCTTGTGCATATTTGTACTCGTCATCGGTTATATTTTCATTTTTAAGTTGTGAGTAAAATTTGTCCTTGTCAGGTAGCGAAGTTTCATCAAATTTACTCCAATCATCGAGATACTCGTACGGAAATACTCCTTTTTTAGTCAGTAGATTATATTTATCTCCAAAACAGTCTCGTAGGTTATCAAACTCGCTACAACCTTTTACCAGCTCATCCAATGATGCTGCCATAAACTGCAGGCTGTCAATAAAACGCAACTTACCTAGCGTAACTGACATATACTTTTCAAAATTATTTGGAATGCATTTGATTACGTTATCGAGTTTTAAGCGAGATTTTACGTCAGGATCACCAAAAGCTTCTACGATAATGTGGCTATCATATCCTCGAAAGTTGTGAAGAATAACTGGAATAAAATCTGGAGCATGAAATTTTAAATTACATTGATCATGAGCCGCTCCACGGTACTGTCCGGTGAGATGGCAATGGTCACGTACTTTCTTGTTATCATCAAAAGCTTTTTCACAAATATAACAAAATTCCGCTTGCTCGTGATCAGATTCTTGTTGAGATGTCAGTTTTATCATTGGAGTTACTCTTTTCAAACGATAAAATATATTATCAACTTCGCTAATCAACTGCTTGAGAAGCCAGACAGCTGGATTTCTACCACGATATAATTTGATTGGTTTGGATAATCTCGAATCAGCACAACAAACTATCTTATACGCTACTCCGCACGGAACATGGTTTTGAGTTTTCCTTGTACTCGATTGGTTAGGATTATTTTCTACGCCAAGTACAGGCTGAAGTAAGCATTCGAAATCAGCGTATATAACGAAAGGAATTTTTAGCTTGTGATTGTGATTGACAAACTGTAACACACTATTTTCTTTGGACGGCATCGTTATTCGTTGTACGTCATTACAGTACTGCAAATGCTTTTGTAATTTTTCATTGTCATTACAACCGTACAAGCAGCGATAACAGAAGAACGTTTTCTTCTTTCGTTTATTATACTGTCCGCCAACTAGTCCATTAAAGTTTTTAATCCAAACGTAATGATTTTTATAAAATAGCAGGTTTATTGTCGATTGTGAAGCTTTTTCTGAAATGTATCTCGGATAGACGTTTTCTTTTTCGTCTAGTCCGAAAACATTTATTGAAACATTATTTTGCTTTTCAAACTTTGGTATTTGATTTTCTGCAACTGGAAAGTCGATGCCATTAAAATTTAATTTTGATATGTGACTAATATACTTGTCAACACGATCAGCATTTTTTTCTGCTGGAAATAGCGCAGAAAGAACAGCCCACTGAAAACATCTGTTATCGACGTTCTTTACGTTTATGCAGCATTTTTTATTTTTTATTTTTGGTGGCAAATCAATATACGAACTACCGCGTAATACGTCATATTTTATTGTGTGAAATAAAATTTCCTTGATCATTTCAAACTTCCAACCCGAACCCGATTCGGTAAATTCTTCTATCTTTTTCCAAATTTCTTGGTGTATTTCATTAGCCAGTGACAAAAAGATCAGTCCCGAGCAAAACACGTCTTGATTTTGCATTAATGTAAGGGTCTGCAATTTCCTTGTCAGTCGATCCCTCTGTCACAAGTAGCTTTGAAAATATAACGTGATATTGCACTAGTATTCTTAGACCCTTATGTTTTTCAAGTTCACGTTTTACGGTTGGCTCTAGCAAATGATAGAGATTTGTTGCAGTAAAATTTACCAGTACGATTTGTTTATCGAACCGATAACTGTTGTCAAAACCTGTAAAGGCAGTCGCTATTTTTTCAGGTTCTCCAATAAGGCTCTTCTTGGCTATATCACGTAATTTCAGCATTGCTATATAATAGTGTAATATTATGTGTCTAATTAGTTATTCGATCGATAACTCACTGCACGCCAGCTGAACAAACAATTAGAGATATAAAATCCTTATAGTATAATGACACAAAATCTGAGATACATTCGATTGACAGCGGAGGAGCAAGAGTATTATTACGTTCATCCGAAGTATAACTTCTACGCTGGAAATGCATTAGGTTCGGTTATTAACATAAAATCTAAAAAATCTATAGGAAAACCAACACCAGCGGGTTATAAGATTAGTGTAAATGGAGATAATGCTGAGAGAACGGAAATGTTTAGAAAAGATTTTATTTATACTTTGTTCTGCGATGATATTCCAGAAGGGCAGCGAGTCTATAGAGTAAATGGCTCGATTAGCGATGACAATATTGAAAATTTAGGATTACAAGATGAATTTCAACCGCACCCTGTATTTAATCTTTACGAAGCAAATGATAAGGGAATTATTCGACATGTAAAAACAAAAAATGTCATTGGAAAATTGAAAAATACCGGATACCTGTTTGTGAAGGTACGTGGAACTAAAACAGACTTTGTTAGTTATCTATCACATAGATTTGTTTATGAAATTTTAATAACGCTATTTCAGGTAATCTAGTTATTGACCATATTAACAAAAGTAAAACTGATAATCGTTTAGAAAATTTAGATTTAGTAACACCAGAAGAAAACACCCGACGTGGATCTAATTCTAACGGTAATAATTTAAAAAATCCTCAAAAGATCAGTCATTTCAGTAAATCTGGAAACTGGAGAAGAAATGAAATTTAAATCAATTTATTCTGCTGCAAAATATTATAAAATTGTCAGCAAATCAATAAAAGACGTCGCCGACGGCAAAACTAAATCAGCAACGTCAATGTCAACTTTTGATAGATTTAGTTTCAGATATGATGATTAATAATATTTCGTAATTCTGTCTTAATAAGACAGCTATGTGCAAACGCTATAATATCATCTTTATCAAATTTCAGCGTCATTATTGCACTTTCATTAAGTTTATTTTTTTCTGCTGCTGTTAGTAATATCCTATCATTTTCGCCAGGCATTATAATAACGTCAACGGAATACGAACTATAACCCGACAGACATTTTCGAACTGCTTCGGCTAGTTCCTTGTAATTTAATATATTAACCTTTTGATGATATTTTACCTCGTCAGTCATATCTTATAACAATAAATTAGATAAAAGTATATTATGATATGAACTTGATGAAACGACTTGCTGAAATATATGCGGAAGATACAATCGCAGACCATGTTAAAATCACTAGCGATAAAGTCGCAGATAATATTACAATCTCTACCGATATAATAGACAAATCTTCTAGCTATAGCGAAGATGATATTTTGTACAACAACGAATCTGACGATGACGATGAAATAGTCGCTGTCGCTGACAGAAAAAATTACAGCAGACCAACAACTGGACGATATAATGTTAAGTATCACATTGCCAAAAAAAAATAATAAAATTTAATTTTACTGTTGCCGAACAACAGATATTTTGGCAGCTTATCAGGCCGTTTTTGAATCTAAAAATAACTGGCCAGCAAAGGAGTATAAAATAAGATTTTATTTTCGCTAAGATATTTAATTTAATGCCAGTTGATAATGAAAGAAAATTACATTTAATTTCGTTATGTAAAACTATCAAATGTAAATATGTGCTTGTGAAATACGAACAAATTTATAATAACATTATTGGATCGATTTAGTTGGGATCCAACTGTTAAATTTATCGCTATATCCTCTCCACTTGACTAAACTTTTATTGCCTTTTCTCCTAATCACTTTTTCGATAACGAAAACATCTTGCTCAGTTTTCTGAAGTTCCTGCTCGTAAAAACTACCAATGATCGGTTCCCCTGCCAGATCTTTTAGCGCGTATGTTACAGGTATTGTTAAAAGTACTTTATCAACTACAAACACTTCTTCAGTCCAGTTTGGAGTAAATCCTTTTTCAAATGTTTTTTTCGTCAGAGAAATTCTAACTCGATCACCTACCTCAAATTTATGTCTGCTGTACATGTTTTCATTTGCTAATATCGGATTTTTGATTGCGTCGTTTGGCGATAGTTTAGTGGTTCGGTGTTTCGTGTTATTATATTCGTCAACAATGTTTTGTAAATTGTCAATATATTTATTGGTATTTTTAGCTGTCAAATATTTGTGTATTTTTTCGTTTAGAGTGCGATTAAATCGCTCTACTACGACACTTTTACCTTCGTTTCCTGTAACATACTTTTTGATATTATTTTGTTCTAGAAACTGCTCGAACATTTTATTGAAAAATTCTGCTCCGTGATCGGTCCAGATTTTATTTGGTTTTCTTTCTGTACTTGTTATTATTTGTTTTAACGCATCAGTTATCGACGTTCCTGTCTTGTCTAAAACTGGAACACTAAAAGCATATTTACTAAAAATATCTACAACGTTAAACAAATATTTCTTATTATCATTAAATTCTGCTAGATTTGACACATCTACTAGATCTATCGCCCAGATATCATCAACGGCATTTGCAATAACTTTACGTCGCGTAAACCTTTTTTTTTAGGTTTGTGTAGTTCGGCTGCGAGATCATCATACAATTCCTTTCCGAGTCCTAACTTATATTTTGCTCCAATAAAACCCTGTACCAGCTTTCTATCAAAACGTTCTCGTATATTTGTTGGCTCCATATCACGAAGTTCGTCTAACATTACTTTATCACAACCAGCCTTATCTTGCTCGTTTTCCCGATAACATATATCGTGACGCATTGCTATTGCATCAACTTGATTGTAAGGCTCCTGTCCTGGCAGCGGATTATCATTTTCATCTAGTTGTTTATGAAGAGGATTATAAGGTCCAGTATATTTATGGCCTGGCAATGTCCAACCTCCTTTTGGTTTGGGTAATTTGCCAATTAATTTATGTATATCTATACCTGTTCCAATTATTTCTCTGTTGTTACAACGTTGACAGTATGTGACAATTTTATTTTGCTCGAGACATAAATCTCTGTCAGAATCGCACTTGCATATCATTCTATATTTTAGTCGTCTACTAAAATAATCTTGTCAGGAGGGCAACCAGCTCCAGACGTTTTCTTTAAAAACATACTTTTTCTTTTTCCACAAACAGCACAAATACTTTTTAGCATTAATCTGTTATTTTTGTTTTTTCCGTCGTCTCATCCTTATTTTCTGTTTTAGTTTTACATTTGAGACAATATGTTGACATTATATATTTATAACTTTAGATAAAATTTATTGCTAGTTTTAGATAGATTTACAAAAATTTATTGCAATCTCATCATTAGCGTGAGAAGGTTGCTTATCAAACTGCAAAATAAACTTTAAAAAATTAGGATCTTTTGACATCTGTCGGACAAACATTATACAATAATATCCGCAAGCAGAAGTTCCAACAGGTTGAAGTTGATTGGACGAATAATATATTATTTTATATTTTTGTTTTATATATTTTTTTACTGCATCGCTCGGAGGAAGTCCAAACGAGTCAAAATAATTTTTATTATAAACTGCTACCCAATGCGTGCCGGATCCGTCATTGAAATCTTGTATATTTATCACACACGAACCCAGCGACGATGTCGCTTGCGATGGTACAGTGCTAAGTTCATCTTTAGAATAAACTCCGTGGAAATTTTTTACTGATTTTAGTTTATCAAGTATATCAAAGTTACTTAGCGGGGTGGCCGTGTTCCCGGCAATGTTAGTCCTCGTCCTCCTATTCCTAGCAGATTTGGCAGCAGACTTCCCGCTAGTTCCGCTAAAAGTGGAGCGAAAGGAATAATTCCTCCTTGTTTTGTTTGATTGCGTTTCGTTGTTTTCTTTTTTTCGGTTTTTTCGGCGATTTTATTTTCCGTTGTGGCATTATATTTATCGGTCACATAAAATTAAACTTTAGACTATTTTTTTTTTACCACTACCCTCAACTGCTTTTTCGTTGCGCCAGATATTGCGCCAGACGCTGCTGCTAGTCCTAATGTACCTAACACCGGTAAAATTTTAGGTAATAACGTGCTGGCTATCACTGATAATGCTGGACCAAAGAAACCACCTTGTTTTGCCATCGCTGTTATTTGTGCGGCACTTAAATTTAAAACAAAAGGTTTTTTAAGATCGTACCTGTTTACTTGATTTTTTGTCAGCATTAATTTTGTTAAGGTACCCGTTTGAGAGCCGGGATTAACCTTTAATGATACTTGCCTCTGTTTTGCAACAGCAACTGCTAATTTGTTAACTTGGCCATCAGTTAAATATATTTCTTTTACAATATATTTTGTCATCTTATTATTAAAGTTACAGATTAAACTTGAACTGTCATTTTACCTCCAACGGAGTCTATCGTAACAAATCTGTCGCTGATCACTAAGGCGTACACGTACAACTGTGCTGCTGGAACTGCTCCAAGTGTCCAGGTAATTTCAATATCAGCTGTCGAATCAACTGCTCGCTCGCTATGTTTACTAACATCAAAATGAAATATTGGATAAAGTGTACGAAACTCCTCTGCTGATATTTGGGATCCATCCTCAACATCCTGATATTTTTGTACTGCGTCGAGTAGATACATGTAAGGTCGAGTAATATTTTTATTAACGTCATCTGCAAAATTGCATTCTATCGCTCGTTCTGGATATTGCTTCGAATTTAGTCTAGCATATATTCGTCTAACATCAGCGTTATTAAATATTGCATTATTTTGTTGTTGGTTACCACGTCGCGCTTGCTGTTGAAATACGACAAACAATTGTCTCGGCAGTTGTTCGCTTGATGTTGTTGTAACTCGCCATGTGTAGTCGGTAGTATTTGGAACTGCTGTTTGATATATTTTATGTTGCTGAAAATAAATTTTGTTTGCATGTTTATCGAGTATACTGTTTAGTTCTGACATTTTAGTGACTGACGGCGTTATTCGTGGCATCCACAACGCAAGTTTGTTTATGATAAATTATACATCAGCTCCGCCTGATCTAAACAGGCAGTCGCTTTGTTCTGCTCGATCTAAAATAAGTGTATGTTTAACTCCACGAAGTACTTTATCATAATCGCGACAAAAACCAAATATTGTACTTAGTGGCAGCATCATTGTAATTTGACGTGATCCTGCTGTAAGTGCCTTTCTCTTAGCATAACCTTCATTGTAACGTGGATTTCTTCTGTTATGAGCAATTATGTTATTAACATGTTCCAAAATTGCAGTACCGTCTGCAGCTACATCTACTTGATTTACGCCAAGATTATTGCAAGCAGCATTAAGTGAAAGTCTTGTAGCATCTGCGTTAGCGGCTGCATCTGGTGCGGCTATACCTAGCGAAGCAGCATTAGTAATAAGAAAAGTTCTTACATTTACAACATCTGCAGCGGCATTAGCTCCAGCAGCTATAAGAGGTGTTAATCCTGATAAAATTTCAACTGATGCAACAACACCTGCACCACCACTTCCAGTATCTTTAAACCACATCATATTCGTTGCAGTTGATCTCGAGTAATCATCGGAAAATGAAATAATATTTAAGATTGTACTCGCAACTTGTAAGTGACTCGAAATATCTTCAACAGTTTGATTAGCTAGTTGATATCTAGCACTTTTGAATAAATACCAGCCGTTATTTATAAGAGCTACTTCTGTTTCAGCTGCAATTGCAACAGGTGGATTGGCCACTGTCATAATCTGACCGCGAACTTCTAGCATTGCCTTATGTGGCAGTAGAAATACATCTTCATCTCGAGTATTAAATGTTCTAATACCAGTTTTATTTGGTTCATTAGAATTTTCATCGAGATAATCAACATACTCAAATTCTGTTACAGTGTCATCAGTGTCATAAGTTTCTGCTAAATCGAGATAATTTTTAACAGACATTTTTTATTTATTAGATTATATAAAATTTTATTGCGGCGCCGTTACTTTAGATATTAATTTTTGTATAATCTGCTCGCCTTTCGGTGATAAAAGTTTTTTTCGTTGTCGTTACCATAGCACGTTGCGTTTCTTTTGTTGGAGCGATTTCTGAAATAGCTTGTTTTATCTCAGATGTGGACGGTTCACCTTTTATTTTATCAGCTATTTTTTGTCCCACCGCAGTTCCAGCGGCAGATGCAGTCCCAGTTGCAAAAGCTTTACCTGCGTCAAGTGCAATTGGTTCAACTTTACGCGCGATTCCCGGAACATTTTCAATAACTTTAGTAAATATATTTCCAAAAAATCCTCCTACTATTTTTCTTCGATAAATTTTTTTTCTCTGTTTCATTATATCTGAGGTTGTATAATTTTTATCGTCAATCACGAAGTCGCAATAACTTTGTTATTGTACGCGTAAGTGTAAATAATATGTAACAATTTCGTTGTTCAGATCTAATTGCCTACCAGATTGATCTGTTAATTGCATTGTTATACTTGTTATTTGATTTTCAACATTTAACGGATAATATATAATATGACGCGAAGTAATTTGCATGAGAGAACCTGGTGGAACATCCGGCGAGAAACTATAAATCGTTTGTCCTTTACTGCCCTGGGCTGAGTAAGATCCAGAAGCAATAGAGCAATTTACTAATATTGTATTTACGTCAGTTATATTTACCGGCAGTTCACCGTCATATGTAATAGCTTCATTAGGATCTAAATAATACGCTCTATGTTCAAATCCTATCAGTGGCGCGATACTTTTTGGTGATATAAAACTAACTGATATATTTTTTATTGTCATTCTAGCTCGTAACGTGTTATAATTTGCTGCTAACTCGAAATTATCAGGTTTCATCTTCTCTTTTTGCATAAGCTCTTTTATCGTCTTATTTATATCATTGATATTATAAGCTCCTTGTGGAATTTTAAATGTTTTCCATTGCGTGTCTCTTATTGAAATAATTGCAATCTCATCATTGACACCAGTCTTTACGTTAGCCATAGCATTCCAGCAAGTACAAGAAATTAATCCAATTTCATACTGTTTCTCAGTATCAAGTTGTATTGGCGGAATATAATTTACTGAAAGATTTGCGCTATCTTTTGCGGTTGTACTAGAGTCTAGCAATAATGTTGTTGACATTGTTATTTATTATATTTTTACAAAATTAAATCGCCGAGATTAAGTCGCGGTGTAAAATTTCATACTCGTCAGATGTTAATAAATTTTCTGATCTTAGGTGATCAAGTATATCAATAATTTCATTGTCAATTTCAACACTAATATTACCAGCTTCTTTTGATGATATTGATAGCATTAATCTGCCTATCATTTCGGCGGTTGATGTAAATATTTTTACACCTGTTCCAGTTTTTGCTATTACAGCTTTTCTATATTTTTTAACTCGAGCTTCATCGTTTATTTTAAATTTCCTATGAAAATACCACCCTTTACCAAAACCTGTTTCTCTATTATCATCAGCTGTTGTGTAAAAGACACGAGCGATAATACCTTTCCTAATTATAACAAAGAGCGGAAACATATCGTCTTCTTTTAGGGCTTTATCTAATTCTTCGTCAGCATTAATACTGTCTTTTATTATTTTATTTAATATAACAATAAGTCCGTCGTATCTATCCTTTTCCCAGGTTTTTATATTATCTATATCGTTTATATTATTATCTTTTAAAAAATCATAATATTCCTCATCTGTTATTTTATCATTTGCTTTTTTTCTAAAAAAAAATTATTTTTTCACCAATTTCCATAAACTTTACTGTTAACTCGCCGACTCTTTCTTGCTCTTTTTCAATATCCTCTAATTTTTCTGATAATTTTCTAACGTAGTCCTAATTTCATGTGAAGTTAATTCTGCTAATCTTCTTTCAAATAAAATCGGATTATTGATCAGCTAGTTTAGTTCAGCTTGCCTAGCGTCGGGATCAGCAATGTTCCTTACAAGTGCCTCAGCCAACATTCTTTTTTCCTCGTCAGATCTAGCAATAATTTTTGCAGCAGCTGCTTCTTGTTGTTCTTTAACTAATCGAACCAAGCCTTTTTCTTGTAGTTGCTTAAGTTCTTCTTCTGATAGTGGTTTGGTTTCAGGTTGTTTCCCAAAATGTGCTTCAGTAACTGGTTTGAGAATCGTAGCTGTTGTTTCTGCAGCAGTTACTTGTCCACGTCGTGCCTGTTGTACCCTTTGCTTAAAAGCTGCTTGAGATTGAGCAAGTTTTTTTAGATCTTCTATATGTTTTCTATATTTTGCTTGTTTGTCCATAATTATTATATATAAATTTTATAAAATTGAAACGCCTTACTGTAAGTAAATGTTAATACAACAGCGAAACATTTTAGTTGGATCATGTGTAAGTTTATCAAATAAGAAGAAGTTATATTTATCTTTTGTAGCTTTATGATAAAGTTCGATAAATTTATCTTTTGTTACGTCACCGCATTGTTCGTTCGCAATATTTCTGATGTCAACATTGTCCAATCCCGGAAATAATATAAAACAACCGGTATTTCGCCGAATAAATCTGTCAACATTATAAAAACCTTGAGCTAAATAAATAGAATTGCACTTTTTATTTCGCGATAGTGAAAAATATGATCTTATTTTATTCATCTCCGTATTATTTAGCGGAATATCGTCAAAAACTACTATCTTATGTTCAGATGCATCAAGTTGATTAACTGGAATAAGATCTTCTGGCTGTCTGATTATAAAAAAAATCTTCACCAGCCTCAAGGTCATCACGAAGTTTGTCATTATATTCGCTTAGTAGCTCGTACTTATCTTGCTGTGGATTAACTGTATAAATATAAACTCGATCGTAGTAAAAATTATCGCCAAGAAGCAAGTTCATAAGCAAATTTGTTTTTCCCGATCCAGTTCGCCCAACAATAAGATAATGACAATCTGGAAGTTCATTGTTATGTTTATGTTTCACCAACCGCTCTGTATCAAAGTTTAATATCGTCGCCATCGTTGTTATATAATTTTATGTAATATTAAACTAACTAATGTTGACAATGTTATGTAAGACAATAAATAATAAGCTACTATATAAAATTTGGAACATTAACAGGAGATTTATTGACTGAAAGTTATCAAGGTGACTTATCTAAGTACGCAACTCTTGATCAGCTAAGAAATGAAATCGATAATTTATTAAATCTCACAAGTGTGGATCAAAATGAAGTTGTTATTTTCCAGGATAAACAAGGGCGATTAAAGACGAGTAATGTACAACTGTCAAATGTACTTCTACGAATTCCCACCGCGGTTGTTAATAATATTGTTACTTTTACTAATCAAGGTAAGATACAAGATTCCGGTAACTCGATTAACGATTATGTCAAAAAAGCTGGTGATTCATTCACGGATAGCATTATTATGAATCAAAATAAAATTATAGACCTTGGAAACCCAGCCTCAGACACAGACGCCGCAACAAAAAAATATGTCGATGATCAAGAATCTAAATACGTATTGGCCAACGGCGGTATAATGCGTGCATTTCTTAATATGAATAACAACGGCATTAATAATCTTAGAACACCGGAATATGATTTTGATGCTGCAACGGAAAAGTATGTTGATGATAAGGAAATTCCTATAACAACTTCGTTAAAAACAATCGGTGATGAAATGACTACACTCAGTGCTACTTTTTCTAGACACGTAGAAACGTTCTTAAATTTTCGTAGAAATATAAACAAGCCTTTAAAAGAATTTTTTGGGGAACAACCAACCGTTGAAATAAAACTAGCCGACATTAACACGAAACTCAACGACATTGTCAGTGGAATACCTAATATTGTTCAAAAAACTAATCTGATTAAAATTCCACATGGACAGATTAAAAATATCGTGTACACAGTAGCATCAGGATTAGGAGTATGGACACTGCAAGATAACACTCTCAAACATACTGCAGAAGTCACTGGTATATATAGACTGTCCATATTTAGCATGGCAAAATTCACTATATTTACTACATTTTCATGGCGTTATTCAATCGATACTTTTTCTGGAGTTGTATCTGTTATAATAAATAAAAATGCTGAAGAAACATTTCTACTGGAAGCATCTGATAAAAATTTAACCAGAGCATTATACTGGTGGTGTTTGGAATTTGTATGTGAAACTCCTCAATTAGTTACCTAGATAACACTATTGTAAAGAAATGTTATATAAATGAAAAGACATATAGTTGATTTCAATCATATTTCAGAAAACATTCCAAAACAAGATGTGGACGCTCTAATGCAATATTATAAATACTATCATAAAAATCTTTGGTGCGTTAAAAAATGTTACAAATACTATACCAAAATACTTCGAGTGATATCATATTTACCGTTGTTAATGACTAGCTCTGGTATAATTTCAAGTGGCGCATCATTAAATCCGTTTTTGTTAATAATATCTGGTGTCGGTGTTTCTCTTGCAGCAGTGTGTAAAGAAGTTGAACCTCGACTTACGACTAAAAAAATGCTTGCAAAACAGCAAGTATCACTTACAAAAAATTACTTGATCAAATTCGATCTTATTTGCGTGGTATAAAATATAATATGGACAATTTAATACGCGAGTTCCGTATTATTGACAGTATGTTAACAGATATTCTACCAATTAGAGTTAGTAGGTATGAAAAAGATTATCAAAAAAAGTATGATAATGATAGAGTATGAAATATTATCTAAAAAATAAAAAATAATATATGAAAAATGCCACTTACTTGATTCCGCTCGGTGAAGACGTCCTCTTGAAAGTGCCAAAGAAGGAAATTTTACCTGCCTTATATACTAATAGATCTGCGTGGGCGTTTTTCTAGAAATTCCATGATTATGACATTCTAGAAATTCCATGATTATGAGTCATTTTGCATGGGCGTTTTCTGGAATGTTCTAGAACATGTTACCTGGCTTGGCCGATAAATGTATTATTGATTTTTCAGGCTGCGTACATGAGGCAATATCTGTTACAAGCAAAACACTGTAGAGTATTGATTTTCCAGACTGCATTACTGTAGTAGTCTGGGGATGAGCCCAGTTACTCTCAAGATATATTTGAGCTAGAATCAGCCTTTTAGTTTTATGAAAAATCGTTTGGGGTGGGAATTTTAGGTCCCGAGAGAGTAAATTTATATTTGTTCTGAGAGTGGGGAGGGGGTGAAAAGAGGTCTTGAGCTAGAATCTGCCTTTTATCTTACTACTGATAATGCGAGGAGTAATTCCAGAGACTACTATGAATGATTTTCTGAGTTTATGGAATGCCGCTGATTTAATAGTTGCAAGTAGAAAGATAGTTCGTGATGAACTACAGGAGAAATTATTTCTGTTACATAAAGAAAAGTTTTTAGATCTACCTGTACCATTATGTTATCGCCCAGCAGATACTCGACGACAGAATATTGATGTTGAAATTCCTGGTGGTGGGATACAGAATCTT